>VMDR010001300.1:22413-134375 GCA_007922815.1 Macrotus californicus | reverse complement strand
AATTCTCTCCTTTGCAGATCCATCACCTGCTACTTAAAAAAAAACAAATCCCTGATGACCTGGTCCTGGCCAACCCCTCTGCAATATATTTAAAGCCAAAAACTTCAGAAACGCCAGTTTCTGCTCTGCCCCCCATTCTGCTCCAGCCTCCTCCCAACGCTGATGCTGCTCTATGACCTCACCTGATCTTTATACACAAAATTGAGTCCATGTGGTGCAGGCTCCCCCCAGCTCCCCCATCTCCACTTGTGTAACTCCTGGGAACCCGCATTTTCCTCCCACATCTCCCTCTGACTGTGGGAAAGGGAGCCCCATCTCCTGTTGGCCTCTCTGCAGCTAATTTTCAGTGACTCTGACCCTGACTCAGTCCCACAGGGCTGGGGGGAATCCCCTCCCCACAGGAAGTCAAGGCCGGATGTTGCCCCCACATCCAAGGTCTTCTGTTCCAGGAAAAGAACTCAAGCCTCTCCCCTTCCCCTCGAGGACATCGCGGGGATTCTCCCCTGGACCTTTGCTGAGTTCACCTTTTATGCAGTCTTCACCGTTTGCTCGCTGTCTTGTATTTCCTTAATTTCTAGACAGAAAAGGGCCTCATTTGTAAAATCCTCAACCAAGGACATGTTTCATTGATTTTAGGGAGAGAGGAAGGGAGAGACAGAGGGAAACATCTATCCGTCGCCTCCTATACCTGCTCTGACCGACAATGGAACCCTCGACCTTTTTGGCGCATAGGATGACCCTCCGACCAACTGAGCCACCTGGCCAGGGTGGAGATATTTTTGATATCGCCAAAGAGCTTATGATATCGAGAACTATTTTTCAACCACTCCTTCCAACAACACAAACTTTACTTTCCTATTTCTAGGACATATTCGATGAATTCCCAGAACTTATAGCCAACAGATCAAATTTCTCTCTTTAAAGTGTGTTAATGTCATTTTACTCTTTAAAAATAGTTTTCACAGAACTCAGCACACCGTAGGGAATTGGTAAGCAAACCTCGGCGTGCAGAGGGCTCACAGCAAGTTGGAGAGTTTGGCCCACACAGCGAGGCTGAAGATGCAGGCGCTATAGCACCAGTGTGTTAGGCTCCACTGCACTTTGTTTTCAAAGCGATAAAAGTAAATAAAGGATTAGGGATCACAAGACGGTACTTCATACATGCAACACTATTTGCTTCAGTTTAAGGAGTGTTGTGGTTTCTCACCTCCATTCTCTCCCTGGAGCTGGGGCTTTCCAAAGTTAAGGCGACTAGAAAGACAGCTCCCCTATAGCCTCCATGTCTTCCTTCACTTGTGGGAGGAAGACGGACCCTGACGGGGATAATAAAACACAGGAGACAGGCCAACAGCAGAGACCGTCTGATGTACGGCAGGTAACCCACCTGGAGGCCAGATGGGCACTACAGCCCCTTTCCATCCCACCAGCAGGATCCGAGGCCCCTCCACCCTGTCTCCTGGCACAACGGAGACGCCCATTCCAAAGGCTCCACCCAGGACTGAGGTGTACACCCAAGGCCACGGCCAAGGGCAGCCCTGTCGGGGACAAGGTGAGGGAGAAAAGGACGGGGCACCGAGCAGGGTTATTACCAACTGAGGACAAGCACAGAACGGACCCTGAGAAGACAAACCAACACAATCACCCAGAAACGGTGCCGTAAAACTCTAGGAACAGGCCTGTGCCTCGTGAGCGGCCCATGGGGGTGAAGGGGGTAGACTGATTCCCGCCACCCTGCTGTACTCCAGGCAGATCAATGTTGCAACTTGGACACAAAGGTAAGACTTAAATAAAGGAGGTTTTCAGCAAAACAAGGCAGACATGTGTCTTCACCTCATCCCCAAATTGCATCGACCTCCGACCACAGAAGGAAGGCAGTGAGAGAAGAGGTGGCAGAGGACAGATGTCCCCCAGGTTTGGGAAAATGGAAGACAGTCGAGGAAATGGTGCTATGTGAGTGGAACTCTGCCCGCCTGCGGGGGAAGTGACATGTCACCACAGAGTCACAGAGCGGAAGCCGCCGGGGAGTCTTAGGGACCAAAGCACAGGCACCTGCCAAGAGAGAACAGCGGAGCGGTGGGAAAGCAGGGGTTGTTTCCAGTCTGGATGAGGATCAGCAGGGATCCCAGACTCCAAGCCCAGCCCCCCAGGGTGGGGAATGGCCCTGACTATTCTCCAAGGAGACGGGAGACCTGCTCTCCAGAGACTGGGCCAGGGAAGCTTGGGCTGAGAGCGCAGAAGTGGAAGTCAACAAAGAGGCCTGCCTCCTACGTCCCCTACCCCAGTAGTTCTGGGAACTCTGGCTCCAGGAGGGCTGTCCCCAGGGGAACACCATGCAACGGACAGCTGAGCTGACATGTTTGCATAAAGGAGCATTTTAGAATGTTTGGGGGCTGAATCTGTGGTAATTAATTACTATAATATAAAATTAAGTGGGCAGCCCTGGCCGGGTGGTTCAGTTGGTTGTAGGGTTGCCCCGAGCACCGAAAGGCTGCGGGTTTGGTTCCCAGTCAGGGCACACGCCTGGCTTGTGGGTTCGATCCCCGGTCTGGGTGCATATGGGAGGCAACTGATCGATGTTTATCAAAACCTGCCCTCCCTTCCTCTCTCTCTAAAGTGAATGCACAAGTCCTCAAGTGAGGATTTAAAAACAAAACCTAAGTGAACAAAACATAACAATTAAAAATGGTACCATAATGGAAATAAAATCGTAGTACAGTGCATGTTTTACCATGAGCAATATTTGCGTAACTGCCATAACGACAACCCAAATATTAATGTGACCGAAAACTATGACGTCACTAAACACAGAACACAGGGAAAGGGGATGGATGGCTGTTTAGGGTTTCAGTAACAGCCAGTCAGTAGCTGACTTCCCAAATTTTAATCATGAGCACTAGCTAACACAAGTACGCTGTGGAAATATCAAGGTTTGCGGCTTTTGTTCTGGGCAGGGAGACGTGGAGGGCAGAACAGGCTCGGGCAGGCTGGGGTGGAGGACAGCTCACTTCCCTATGTCACTTTGAAAATTACGGACACACATTGCTTTAGGAAGGAGTACATTACATTTTTAAAAGGAATTTGTTGGACATTCTTTAGAATTAGGTGCATGCAGGCTCTTGGTTGAGAGGGGATTTGAGCACCCCTTGGCTGCCCTTAATGGCCAGCAGATGTGTGGATTTCTCCAGAGCACAACAGGAGGGTTGGAAGGGACCCTCGAGGTGGAGCCTGCCCAGCAGCTGACCTGGTAGGCGGGATTCACCCTTACCTCCCACGAAAATCCACGGCCGCCTGGGACAGCGCAGCACCTTGCTCTGCCCGTCTGAATTCCGTGAAACTGGGCACAGAGACGACCGCTAAATAGAACAGTTTTCAGGGGTTAAAGCAGGGGGTGTTGCTTGGAGGGAGAGGCACGTATATACCAGCCACAACACTCTCCGGGCTAGAGCCACGGGAAGGCACCCCATGTGGGAAGGGATGGGTCCTCGGAGGGCTGGCATCTAGCTCATTTTGCAATGAGGAAGTTGCTTCCTAGACAGGCCTCCCAGGCGAGATGCCCACAGAAACCAGGGGGCACACCTTGACCATGTCATGCACCAAGAGGCAGGCAGGGCAAGTCCACGCACAGACCGAGTCGGGCACCCCCGTGTCACTGCCCAGGATGGGGTGGGCTTTGCTGGTGCGGCCATGGTGCATCTTTTAAACCTTTAGTTGTGATCCCATGTGTCTCCCTTTTACAGTGGGGGTTCTGTAGAGAGCATATCATTTTTCAAATCTAACCTGACAGGACCTGGCCGGGAAGCTCAGTAGGTTAGAGCGTTGTCCTGATACACCAAGGTTGTGGGTTTGATCCCCAGTCAGGGCACACACAAGAAGCAACCCATGAATGCATAGATAAGTAGGACAACAAATCAGTGTTTCTCTCTCTCTCTCTCTCTCTGTCTCTCAGATCAATAAATAATTTTAAAAACAGATTCCTAAGCTACCCCTCATCCAGAGCCACCCCCCACCACCAGACCCACTGAATTTAACTCCCCGTGGCCAGTGTTCCAGAATGAGCATTTCCACAGCTGCCCCGCCCCAGGCATTCTGCACACCTAGATTTGTAAAACTTTGCTTAAGGAGAGGTCTGCCCCTTCACAGAGAGGCGGGTGGGGGCAGCCAGCTGGAAAGGTATTGTTTGATATCACATCAGCAGTCAAAAGTATTTTTCCAACTTAGTAGATCTGGACAGTTTTTCCCACTAACCCTGGTCCTTCCAAGTCTGCCATTCCTGGTCTTCTGGTGTTGCTACTCCAGAGCTCAGTGTGACATCTGCACCCCAGAAGGACAGGCTTGAGGCAGGAAGTCGTCAGGTCCCTGTCCGACTGGCCCTGGACGAGGCAATTCTCGCCCACCCTGGCTCTATCTCCAGCATAAGATCCAGCTCTCAGGGTGGGCTGCTGTTACCCTCATTGTGGTGCGTCCCCACCAGTGCTGAGGGGGACCGAGGTCCCGCCCCAGTGGCTGGCTATGGAGGTCCTTTATGCAGAATCATTTCTGAAGACTCTGCTTTGCCGGGTTGCCCATCTCCTTCACGGCCTTCCAACCAGCACCGCCTCTGTGTCTCTCCAGAGCCCAAACAGGCACATAGTAGGTGTGATGAGGGTTGATGGGTAGATGGCTCGTCCCTCTCCATCTAGCCCCTCCCTCTACCGAATGGAGAGGTGACATTGATCGCAGGTGAAGTCTCAAGGGCACGGGTCGTTCTGGGCCTCCCCCAGCGTGATGAGGCCTCAGGGCCTTGAAGACTGAGATGCCACGTGACTGCAAGTCGGTGTCTCACACAGAGACCAGGAGGTGTGGGGGTTGGAGCAAGGAGTCCTCCTCTTGCTCACTGGGGGGGGGGGGGGGGGGGGGCCGTGGGTAGCCGCTGGTCCCACTTCCAGGAGTGTACACGGACATTTGTGTCACTTTTGACCTGCAGCCCGTGACTCCAGGCACCCGAGACACTGGCCGTGAACCCCCAGGTGCAAGATACTCTGCAGGGACCACACTCAGGGATGAATGGATCAGGCCCGTGCCCGCATCACTTTGCTGCCCCAAATGTAGCCTCCCTCCCTCACAGGCTCATGCAACTGCCAGGTGGGAGCTTGAGATCCCCCACGGGGAAAAACAATCACTGCCACTGCAAACATCCAGTCTCTGAAGGAGACTCAGGCCCACTAACTCCGCGCAGCGGGTCTCGGCTTCCCCATCGGCAACATGAGGCCCAGTTCGCAGCTCCCTCAGGATGACCCGGCCGGGAAAGTGGTCCGACAACAGCAGGTGAGCTGAACAAATGCGAGGTGATTTGACAAGGCAGCCGGCATGCAGCAGCCCAGCAGGTCCATGCCAAGTGCGCTAATGCACTTAAAAGCCCAGGAGCGAGCCCAGGCCAAGGGATAATGGTCTGAAGGCCACCAGGGACTCCCCAGGTCTAATTTCTGGGCCCGGCGGCCATGGTGTTCCATCTTCATTGAGCTAATTAAGGGATGGCGGAGACAGAACCTGACAGAGCCGCTCACCCTGGACTTGGGTTAGATCTATGGGGAAGAGAAGATGCCAGGAAGGTAAATTCGACATCAGCAGGGCCTCCCCCAGTGTGATGAGGCCACCGGGCCTTGAAGACTGTGACGTTTCAAGTGACTGTAGATCATGCGGAGAGATCAGGAGGAGTGGGGCCTGGGGCAAGGGCCCCTCCCCTTGCTAACTGGGGCCCTGGAGCTGCCTTTCACCATCCAAGCTCTTAATTTCTCCATCTGTAAAATAGAGTTAATAGTACCTATTCCCAAAGGTCCAAAAGGGTGTCGTGGCAACGCAATGCACATATTGGGCTGGACACAGAATGGGCACCCAACACCTGGTAGCTGTTGCTCTGTCCGTGGATACTTCCTTCTGCGGTGAAACAGCCCCACAAGCAACCAGCACGGAGAAGAATGGTCTGTTTACGTGTCAACCCAGTGACTCAGTCTATAGCCCTGAGTGGGCCCTGTGCTCCTTTGAGGAGGTGTAGTGTCCACGGGGTGTATCTGCCTGGGAGTGGGGGGACACTTTTCTATCCACTTCCTCAAATCACCAGCCCCCTCAGCCAGAACTTACGGAGTTTCCCTCTGCCGCATTCTGCAATATTCACCCGGGACGCGACCCCGCACTTCTAACCACGTCAGCCGCAGCCTGAGCTGCTGGACGGAGGAAGCCACACCTCCTCTATCCCGATGGCTAACTCTTCCCAGAATCAGCTCCCACACCCGGTACCCCTGCTTCTGAGCCAAGGAGGCAGGTGTGAGCAGGGGGAGTCACAGTGTCCACCTTCCATGGAAGAGGAGTAAAGAAACATCTACTGACTGGAGCTGTCCCACAGTGACACGCTCCTGCACGTATGTGCACATGCTTGGTGAGGGAGAAACGCAAAGGGTCAGAGCCTGACTCATGTCTGCACCATGTTCCCACAGTGCAAGGCACATTTTTGTCAAGGTTTGAATCCTCCCCAAAATTCATCTGTAGATGAATCCAATCAAAATCCCAAAGGACAATTTTTTGTTGAAATAGATGCGTTAACTACAAATTTTATGTGGAAAGGCAAAGGACCTAGAGGAGTCAAAGCAATCTTGAAAAAGAAGACCAGAGCTTAAGGATACACATCACTGGATTTCAAGTTTTACCGCAGAATGACAGGGACCGAGAAAACGTGGCGTTCGTGCGGGGATGAACACGTAGGTTAGCGGACGGGGAAAGAGTCCAGAAACAGGCCCGTGCATATAAAGACGGTTGATTTTCACCTAAGGCCCCAAGACAATTCCATGGAGGAAAACAAAGGTTTTCAATAAACAGAGCAAAAACAATCGGATAAATGTCCATAAATTAATTTGAGAGGGATTACTGATTTAAACACAGAAGCCAAGATGATGAAGCTTCTGGGATAAAAACAGGAGAATACGCAAAAATGTCTCATTGAAGAACACAAGCACACACAAAGAAGTTTTCGGTAAACTGTATGGCCCTAAAACCAAAGTGTTCTGCGTATCAAGGGACACCGTTGGGAGGGTCCAACTTCATGGTGCAGAGCACACGGGCCATACAAGGGGTAGTGGGTCGTTGCTCCTCTTTTCTCCGATGCCAGCATTTCTCAGCCCGGACACTGCTGACGGTCGGGCTCGGTTGTTCCTTCCTGTGGTGGAGAGTGGAAGCGACTGTGTTCAGGGTAGGACGTTTAGCAGCATCTCTGTTTTTTCCCCAGGAGCCCTTGACCCCCCACCAGCTGTGACAGCTAAAAATGTCTTGGGCGCAGACAGGCCTCTGGCTGAGAACCACCGCCTTCAACAGAAACCTTCCCAAAGGTCTCGGAGACGTTACAGCCGCCGCACGTGACAGCCAGAGTGCGCTCCCAAGTCGAGCCTCGTGCACACATCGCCTCCCTGAGCACCTGCAAATGGCCACGGCTCATTGATCCCCCCTCGTAGGTTCCATTACCCATTCATAGTCTGATGCTGAGATGTTTGCTCAATCACGTCTGCTGTGGCTAATGGTCTCAGGGGGTTACAAGCTTCCTGCCAGGAGGCATTTCCCAGTATTGACCGTGGCCTTCTAGAAAAAGTAGGGTCTCCCCCTTCCATTTCAGGGGGCATCTTGTCCACAAAGTAATGGAGCGGTGAGGGTTTGTGTTCACTTGTTTGCAATTCCAATCCCGTGGGGAGGCTCTGGGTCCTCCCTTCCTGAGTTCCTTTCCTTCCATCGCCAGGAGGCTTCCGTTCGGACAGTGTTTGCGGTTCTGGCTGTGTTTGGAAACCTCCATTGGGGTCGCACTGTATTAGCAAATCTTGTTTCTTGGAATCATTTTCTAATCGGGAAGTGCTTCCACGTGGGAGAAGCTGGTTCCCTCCAATTCGCTTAGAGAGGAAGGCAGAATCTACACTCAGGAGCTGCTGAGTCCAAAGCCCCGAGCGAATGGAGTGGAGCCCACCCCTGGCAGTGCATCTCCCTGCTTCTTCTGCCAAAACTGCATGACACGTGCTGCTGATCTTACCTTGGCTTCTCTCAGATGCATATGCTTTCTCCAATTCATCATTGTGCTTCTTTTCCAGACCCAGGGATTCTTCCCCTGAACTACATCCACAGCCCCCTCCCTGCAGCCCCTTCACCCTGCCCTCCACCCCTAATCCAGTCTCCACACGGGAGCAAAGAGTGTGCCCTTCAAACCACAAGCCTGTCTCCAGCAAAAACTCACCAACTTCTTCAGGGTCCCTGGTCAGTGAGTGGCAGAGCTAAGATTCAAATCTACACAAGCAAAGAATACGGCCTTTCTCACCCTGCCTCCCCGAAGTGAAAACAGAGAGAACATGGAGCCCGTGTGTGGGTAAGAGAGAGAAATTCTAGAGAGAGCAGTTCATTTGGTTGCTCCCATTTCAGAAATGACGCGGATGGCCAAAAGGGAAGGGCTGGGAGAAAGCAGTGACATTTGCCGGGAAAGGTGGGCTGGGGAAGAGCCTGCTGAGACTCGGCAGGTGGCACTGGGGGTGCAGAGCAAGCAGGTCACGCACCCAGAGAGCCACACCGTGCACGGCCCTTCCTCGGCCACACACAGAGCAGCCTGGAGCAGGGGTGGAGGGAACGGGTGGGTGTGTCAGACAGTCGGACTTCAGGGGCCACTCGGAGATAACCAGTCCACTCGGGCCACCATCTGTACCTCCTCCCAGCCCTTGGAAAGCACCTCCCACCACAGACCCTTTGTCAAACACCTCATCCCCTTTAGAAAGAAAACGGCAGTGCAGAATTGTCAGAAAAATATTACTATTTTTATCTGACTGTGGACCTGCATCTGGTGATACAATTTTTAAAAATTAGTATGTGCGTGAAAGTAGCATATTTGCCTAAATTGCAAGGCTGCTTCGAAATCCATAGATACAGGTCCTTTTTGGTGTTTGAGCGTGGAGGGGTTTTTTTTTTTTCTTTAGATACTGAAAAAAGTAAGACCCTGTGGCCCAAGAACTTCCCCACGTAACGCTCTCCTTCTGAATGGATTTATGAAAAGTGATCTCAGGACTTCTGCCTTCTCGCTGCCGTTAAAAGCCGCTGGCTACGACGTCTCTGCCCTGTGAAAAATGTGGGGTTTTATTTCAAAATTGGATCCCGGGGTTAATTTAAAGATTATGCCAAGTGTATGTTCCAAATCCACTCATTCCATCTGACCTGCAGGAACACATCTGCTGCCTGCTCGCCCCACCCTACTCCTGACGGTGGCATCCGTCTGGTTCCTCTGATTAAAGGGAAGGGTTTGTTAGGACGTCATGTACGGTATATCAAAGGACATCAGGCACCCGTCTTCAAGTCCAAGGACAAAAGGAGTGGTCAGGACGGCTGCGGCAGAGCAGACGTCGTGAAGAGTCAGATCAGGGGAATGAGTCACGATTTGGAAATGTGCGTTAGCGGCGGTTTCAGTAATAATCACACAGGGTTGGCAGCGTTCAGTGAAGCAAAGTGATTCCCCAAACCTCCATCTGTCCTGAGCACCGGATTCCAACCCCGCGGTGGAACCAGCAGGGCTGGGGGATCCCGCGGCATTTGGCAATCATTTTCCCAACGGGGGCGTGTCGGCGGAGCAGGCAGTGTGCCTAGATGTAGAACGCTCCTTACCTTTAATCAAAGCATGATGAAAAGCTTTTGTTTCTGAATTGCAACAAGGCTGCCCAAGAACGTCCTTTCTCTTTTTGAAAAGTCAAAATACGCACTGTTTTCTGTTATTTTTTTTTTTTAAACTTCTGGAGTAACCAGCTTCCACAGGGGACCATTGCTGGCACCTCCTGGATCTCATGAGATGCCAGCTGTCCGACTTGGTGCTGAGAGACAGGGACAGAAAGGTCACTTCCTGCCCGGAGCTACTTCCCCAGCGGCTCAGGTCTTGAACTTACAGTGAGTGGGGTGGAGCCCAGCCGCGCCGGCTCCCACGGGACATTGTGAGAAACGCTGCGTCTCGGGGCCCCCCCTGGGCTCCCCCAAATCAGAACCCTCATTTTACCATCACGGCTCAGGCGGGCCTGGGCATCTGCCTTCATTTCTGTTCACATTCTGATTGATTTTAACAGAAAAAATGGTAAACTCTTTTTGTGGTTTTTTAAAAAAATAATGTTGTTAAGTTTTTTTTTTAGAGAGAGAGAAGGGAGGATAAAGAGAGAGAGGGGGAGAAACATCCATTGGTTGCTTCTTGTTTGTGCCCCGACTGGGGATCGAACCTGCAACCTGGGCGTGTCAGGATGATGTTCTAACCCACTGAGCCACCCGACCGGGGCCTCCACTGCTTTTGTTTTTACTCATCTGTCAAACTATTAAGTGACAAGTATGTGTCACATGTACTGGTCTGGGAGCTAGAATAAAACAGTGAATAGAAAAGGGTCTGCCTCCTTGGAATTTAAATTTATGACAGTAGTGTTATTTCCGAGAATGCCCTTTCTCTCAGATTTCAGGGTCACGTGCGTCTTCTAATGCTGCAGATCTTTTTCCCTGCCAAGCCCACGGCCACCCTGTTTTTGGGGGGTGCCATCCTTCAACAAACCACGTCACGGACGGACAGAAGCGATGTGCTTGGCTTCAGCCCCCTTTCACACCTGAGGCCGAGGGCCCGTGTACTGTGGGACCCATTCTGGTCCCCCAGGTGGTCCCAAGGAGCCCCTGCCCAACATGGCAGGCAGCGACGCTAGGGTCTCAGGGGACATGGGACGGAAAGCAGGACACAGTCCCTCCTGTGCATGGAACCAGGAGGAAGCTTCAAGGAGACAGCTCAGCCGTGGCACCTTCTGAGATGGGTGCTCCCCACCCACCCTGCTGGTCCCGAGGTGGGGGGGTGCCTTTTATGAGCTGCTGGGGAGCCAGAGGGCAAGATGCTCCCAGGAGAGGCTGGTTAGTCCTATGGGCAAGGTGATGTGTTAGGGGCTGTAGGTGGGGGGCCAGCCCAGACTGGGCCTCATTTAGGGTTGCTTCTCACTCACAGGCCCAGAGGGACCAGCCGTCCACCTGGCCACTGGAGCTGTCTGCACTGCCAGCTCCTCCCAGGTTCCAACAGGTGCCTGACGTCATCCCCGAGCTCCTGAAGCTGGGGGACACATGTTCTATTTGCATATTGTCATGGATATTGAATAAAAACGGCAGAAAGGAAGCCCAGGTACTTTTACTTTACTCTGTCAATTTCTACCTAAGTCAAGGGGCTCCCCTTAAAGAAAGAGGTAGGAAAATATCCGTGGAAAGAACTTCTGAACACTTTAAAGAGCACCTACTTTCAAATAGATGCCAACATTGTGTCAAATTGCAGAAAGATACAAGCATCCTTGTAAGCAGAGGAGCAGGACAGAGACGCCCTATTTCCCTTCTTCCCTCGCTTCTCCCCAAGTGGTGTTTTCCCAGCTTCGTCGAGGTGCGGCCGACACAGAAGCTGTTATCGTGTCTACGCACATCAATCACACCATCATTTAGTCCGCCCAAGCCTTACGCAGGGCTGTCTGTCCACTGCATCTCCATGAAGCTGGAAACAGTCGTGTGGGTTTGGGTGTCTAAATATATTTCATTCTTTTCTTTCTTCCTCCAAGACGTTTTGAACATTTATTATGCAGAAATTAATGAAATGTCACCGAATGAAATCAGCACACGCTACTTATTCTGACCTGGTATAGTTGGGGAGTCTGCTGCGTTTGACAGAGACTCCAAGGCAGGCGGGACCCAGGGCCGCTAACAGCGGACAAAGTCAGGCTCAGGTGCGGCGTAATGTCGGGGAGCGGGGCCTGGGGAGCTGGAGGCACCCCGCTGCCAGCAGGCCTCTGTGTGATGCGTTAGGGCCACAGATCTGCTTCCTCTGATTGGTCTGAAGTGGAAACCAGGGACAAAAATCAGGGCTATAGAGAGCTACACACTTAGTCCTGGGTGTCTGAGGCCGATTGTTACAGAGTTGTCATTTATCTTCCCACCCGGATTGTTGTTGGGGACAGCAACCTGCTTCCAGCAAGCGGGACTTACCGCAGGCCGGGCCGCTTCCTCCGTTAATACTTGTAGATCACAGGGTGGGTTTCCTGGGCCGGCGGCTGCAGACTGTGGGTCCAAGTTTTAATTTTATAGGTGGCCTCGTCATTGTCCAGTTGTAAGTGTGAATTCAGTCTCTCAGCTGCGTTTCAGATGCCAGGTGCTAGGGCACAAAGTCACAAAAATGGTGCTCTGAAGGAGTTGGCTGTCTAGGAGTTACCCTTATTTTTAGTTTAGAAAGTTTCTTCTAATGCAGTAGGACATGAAAACAATGAGGAGCAAAGATTGGAAGTGGGGTTCAGCTCTACCCCTCTGTCCAGGCGGCTGGTCTGCGTTCTTTGGCGTTGGCACGTGGGGGGAGGCTAGCCAGTGGGTTGCTATTTGCAGAAGTAGCTTATTTTGTTGCTGAGACTATCGGCCCATAACAAAACGTCCCCCCCACTGTGGCCCACACAAGGCCAGGTGGGACCTCACTCTCAGGGGGAGTTTACAATCTCTAAATGCACCACAGCCCACGCACACAGCACTGGCTTGGGAGAGAACCTTCACCTCAAACATGGGCCCCAGCAAGACATGTCACATCCGAAAGGACAGCCAGCACTGGAACCAGGAACCACCTGAGACAAACATCTTAAAGACACTCTCTACCCTTTCTGTTAAGTTTGTGTCAATGTGCCTCACTCTGCCCCAGCGGCCGGCCCCAGACACAGCTTCCAGAGTGGCCTTCTGTGGCCGAGCCCTGAAGAAAGCAAGGCGGGGGTGGGGAAGGCAAGGACCGTCATGTCTCATTTTCCTCCTGTTCCCAAAGCACTATCTCACCCCCTCCTCTGCTCAGAAGAAAGAATGGCCATCTCTTAGGAGAGGAACTGGCGCCCTGGCCAGGTAGGTGGCCAGTTCAGTTGGTTAGAGTGTCATCTCAATACACCACGGTTGTGGGTTCGATCCCCTGTCAGGGCACAGACGGGAACCAACCAATGAGTGCACAGATACCTGGAACAACACGTCGATGTTTCTCACGCGTGTGTTTTCTCTCTCTTCCTCTCTCTCTAAAAATCAATCAATGACTACAAATGTTTAAAAAGAGAGAAGAACTGATATTTTTTGTGTGAGACATCCGTTGAGAGCCAACTTGGAGGCAGCCCGTGTCTCACACAAGAAGAGACCCTGCTGACCTATGACAGCAGGAGCTGGCCCGGGAGTGATGCACTTTCCGTCCCTGGAATGGATGCTGCTGACCTCCTGCCAGGGACGCCAGGGAGAATGCAGTGGTGTCCTCAGCGCCCGCCCCTTACCCTCACTGTAGCAGCCCCGAGACACGAATGTCCCAAGGGTGACTTCTTCCCGGTCTGAGCCAACCAGGACGCCCATGAACCCTTTACTGGCTCGGGCACCCGTGGGAATGTCAGCCAGGGACATTCTCCAATTAGCATGTGACCCAATTCAGGTTTCTGGGCCCTAAGGGGAAGCACTTCTGAAAAACAAATAAATGCTTGCTCACCTTTCCTGCGAGCACTTTAGGAAAGGCTACTCTCCCGTCTTCTGGAAGGCATGGTGTTATCTGTGAAGTCAGGAACTGCGGCAGCTGTTTTGTCACCATGAGGGAGACCCGCTTGAGGATGAAGCTTCCAGAGAGGACACAGTCAGAGCATAGAAACAGCAAGAAACACAATCCTTCATTTTCCACTAAGACACTGGATCAAACCAGCCCTGAATCCCACCCCACTGCTTCTGGCCTTCAAGTTACATAAGCCAAGAAATCCCTTTGTTGTTTGAGCTATTTCGAGTTGGGTTTTCTGTGGCTTGACCTTGAACAGCAATTACACCGAGCAGGTTGCTCTCCTGGAAGAGAAACGGTCCTCGCTGACCTCTGAGAATATTTTTCACGCCTCCACACATTTCACAGGCAAGAGAAACATCCCCATCACAGACCACCGCTCAGCAAACATCTTACCATTTCACTCTAAATTCAGGAAGCTAACACGGACGCCTGGGTTCTAGGAGTGCAGCTGACCGGCCTCAGCCTTCACCTTTCTCCCCTGCTTCCTCCAGCAGTTATGGCTGAGCATGATGCTTAGCACACCGCAGAGGCATTTCTGAGCCCCTGCTGCTGTCCTGCATCTGCCCTCGCCGGCTGTCCCAGCCCTTCTCCGCGTCACCCAGCACCTCCCTCCACACGGAGGCAGCCCTGACACCCGCCAGGCACTTCCAGCTCCCCACAGTCCACAAGTCACCAAAACACACACTTGCACAGGGGCCCGAAGACACCGGTGTGAACCAGCCCCCCTCGAGGTTTCGGTGCTGCTCCTACCCCATCTCCACCTGGTGACTCTGAGGGAGGAGAGCTGTGTGCTGTCCCTGCTCGCCAGAGTCTACTCCAGGGCCGTGTCTCATTGTCCTCCCCCCAAAGCTGTTGCGCCCAGCCCCCGTCTCTGTTGTGAGGACTCTGCTGACACCTTCTGAGGCAGGACCAAGTGGCAAAGGAAAGGGCTTTCTGCACCTTCGGTGCCTCTGAGCGACCAATGCTCTTGGCCACTGGGCAAGGACACGCTGTGGAGCAGAGAGGACGTGTCCCCAGACAACATGAGTGTGGACTCCTTGTAACTAGTGTGAACGCTGGAGCATTTGCCAGAGGCATGGCGTCCCAGCTGTCTGCGCCGATGGGCTGCGGAGTTGTGGGCGATGCAGGACCCTGGGGGACGGGTAGGACATCTGCATGGTGACCACGCGGGCCATTGCTGTGTTGGAAATCGTGCGTGCCCCGGGGATTAGCTTCGGGCATTGCGCTGGAGCTTCGAACGGAGGGCACCAGGCTTCCTTAGGCCCCCACTACCTCCCTCTCCGGAGAGAGCACAGGAGTGGGCGTGTGTCCTTGTGTAAAGATGATTCCACCCACGCTTAGTCAGAGGAGTTGATTCAGCGCCGCAAAGCCTCAAATGAAGAAAAAACTCTCAAGATGTGTCCTACAGGTGGGGTGGGGTGGGGGTGGGGGAAGGCAATCAATAAATAATGCTCTTTGTTTCTCTCCCAAATATGGAACCAATTGATAAACATAAGGCATGTGAAACAGATGGAAATGCCCTCTCCTAACACGCCCCCTCCCCAAGCCTGAACTGCCCACTCTCACAGAAGTACGCTCCTTTCCTTCGGGGCATTTATTTGGGTGCATTTTGGTGTTTGTCGGTGCTGATCTGTGGATCATCAGCTTCAGCAGGCTGGGGGTCGCACCCAGTTTTGCCTCCAGCTGTCTGCCCGGCACAGGGGCCAGCACACACGAAGAATTGTGGGACAGCCCAACAAATGAAGACGTAAGTGGTTTTAGTGCCATGCCAGAGAGCGAAGGTGAAGTCCAAGGTCATCCACGCTGCCCATCTGTTAAGACACAGCAAGGCTGAAAGGAATCACACAGAGGAGCGCTCAAGAACTTGAATGAGCTTTCAGGAGGCGAATCCCACTTCGCAGCCATTAATGGGAGTGGGACTGGCGGCAAAGGACAGCCTGGGGCCTCGGTTTCTTGTCCTGTCCCTGAGGACAATGAGGGGGCCGCTTTGTAGACCTGTCATGAGGAGGAACCACACCTGGCTGAGTCGGTGTCTGGCACAGAGCAGACTCCGGTGATTCTGCTTCCTCGGGGATGAGAGGTTAGAGGTGGGTGGCAGTGGAGGAAGACCCAACGGAACTTACTATCTTTTCAGGTGGAGGTGAGGTTATCTGCTGGTGGAGGAGTAAAGGATGAGGAGAGGGGGAAGGTTTGAACAAAGATTAAGAAAGGGGGTTGACATGACTGCAGGGAGGCCGAAGATGGTGAATTTGAAGCAGGACCGACCAGCAGGGCTGAATAATTTCCACAGCAGCCCTCAGCGCCAGAGAGGAGGTGCAGGGAGCGCTCGGGCGACCCAGGACGGGGGTTTTGTAGGGAGGCAACCTCAGAATTAAGAACACAGCCGCGGCCATTCCGGACAACACGGATGGGCCCGGGAGGGTTTCTGCTCGGTGAAAGAGGTCAGACAGAGAAAGACAAACACCATATGATTTCACTTACACGTGGAATCTAAAAAATAAAACAAACAAAACAGAAACAAACTCACAGATACGGAGACCAAACTGATGGTCGCCAGATGGGAGGGGATTTGGGCAAAAAAAAAGGTGAAAAGGGATTAAGAAGTACAGATTGGCAGTTATAAAAATAGTCCCGGGGTTGTAAAGCCCAGCACAGGGAATGCAGTCGGCAACCCTGCAACAGCCTGTGTGGTACCAGATGCATTAGCCGTACTGGGCTGATTACTCCGTCATGTATAAAAATGTCCAATCACCCCGTTGTACGCCTGAGACTAATAGAATATTGTATGTCTGCTGTAACTGAAAAATAAATTTTTTTTAAAAACAGGGCAGAGGCAAGATATGGACAAGGAACAGGACCTGGGACGTGCACAATAACAGTGACATCTCATGTCAGAAAGTAAAAAGTTGTCCGGTAAACAATAGTGATATCATTGCGTAACTCTTTAGGGAAAAGGTGAACTTACGTTTTTGCCTACTGTTCCATATCAAAACAAAATGTAAATTAGAACTGAAGGGGGAAGGAAATCAGGAAAGAAGAAAACGACATGAACAGTGAGTGACAATTTACACGGCCCTGGCATGGAGAAGGCTTTTCCAAGCACAACCAGCAAATCAGACTCGTAAATAAAAAGATTAATATGACTAGAGACCATGTAAAGCCTCTGTACAGCAAAAACTACCGAAAATCAATACCTGGGATAAAATTGGAGAGAATATTTGCAATATCAATGAGGAAAAAAGGGTATGTGGCTTCAGTATATAAAGTGATCCCTTCAATCCCTAGGAGATGAAGGTGCCAATGGGGGAAAGACAAAGGCATTCACCAAAGAGGAAATGCGAATGCTTCATAAACGCCTGAAAATTAATTAATCAAAACAATCATAGTTAAACTCTTGGAGAAAAGATAGAGAGCTGGATCAATAATGCAGGGGAAAATGACCCAACGGTTGGAAAACAATTACATTGGGTCCTTAGTTACGTCAGACATACAAGAGGGTTACAGGTGTAAACATAGGCCCTGGCCGTATAGCTCAGGTGGTTAGAGCATTGTCCTGATACACCAAAGCTGTGGGTTCGGTTCCCGGTCAGGGCACGTACAAGAATCAACTGATGAATCCATTCATGAGCGGAATGACAAATCAATGTTTCTCTCCCTCCCTTTCTCTCTCTAAAATCAATTTAAAAATTGAAATGTAAATGACAACATTATAAATGATCAGGGGAAACAGAAAATTATGTTTGTACATTTTTTAAGATTTTATTTATTTATTTTAGAAGGGGAAGGGAGGGAGAAAGAGAGGGAGAGAAACATCACTGTGTGGCTGCCTCTCATGCGCCCCCTACTGGGGACCTGGCTCACAACCCAGGCACGTGCCCTGACTGGGAATCGAACTGGTGACCCTTTGGTTCGCAGGCCGGCGCTCAACCCACTGAGCCGCACCAGCCAGGGCCTGTTTCTATATTCTTGACAAGGTTGACAGTTGTGACTACATAAACATTTAAAACTTCTGTAAGGCAAAAAAAAAAAAGCTTAGAGACAAACAGGAATGAAGTCTTTATAACATGAAAACAAAGGACTAAATATATCATATAAAGAGCTCCTGAAAATCAGTAACAGAAAGCTGAAAATACCCCACAGAAATGTCTGGTGCCCATGATAAGTTCGCAATAAAAGAAACAGATGATGTGAACAGGCCACTGACAGAAGAAGCAATGAAAACAGTGAGGAGATGTTTTGCTGACCCTCACGACAAATCAGAGAAAAGGGAATGGAAACAATCAGACACGATCACTTTCTATTCTCAAGCTGACGAAGACCCTAAAAGACCGAGAACACTAAATCCGGCGAGGGTGTGGGGCCGCCAGCCTGCCCGCCCTTGGCAGGTGAGAGCCTCGGTGGCAATAACTGTTCTGGGAGGCAGTTTGCCAACATGTATTGAAGCCTTAAAAGTGTGCCCACCGTTCAGCCAGCGACGATCTCCCCAGGAATTCATCCTGAGAGGCTCATTAGCAGTGTGTACACGCACGTTAGTTCAGGGGGCTTCTCCTCACAGCTCCGTGTTAGGGCTAGCCGTTTTAAGCCACCTTAACATCCAAGGGAGGGACTGATTAAATACTTTTTGGCAGATCTACAGAAAGGAATGCTCAACGACCATTAAAAAATAATGTGAAAGAACGTTTATTGACATGTGAAAAGATCCATGGTAGACTTTTAAGTGGATCGAGTAAATTACAAAACCCCACGCGTAACACATTATGAAGTAAACAGGAGTGACTTCTGTTGATCGGCTGGTGAGTCGTCCTGATCTGCTTTTGTGGTTCCTCTCTTTTGCCCAAATTCCCTCCAGAAACAAATACTGATTTGTAATCAGAAGGCACGTGGTACGTGTCATTTTATTTGGAGATAAGTGAGAAATAAAATGTCATAGTCTTTTAAGAATTTCACTTCACTCAGATCTCTCCTGCACGTACAACAGGTACAAATGTGGGCCGCTAACAGTCTTCCTGCATCCCTGACTGCCTTCTCCGAATCTTCGGGGGTGGAGGGGTGTCCCGGGGGGCTCCCCTTCTTGGGTGCCATCGTCCTCCTTCCAGTCTCCTTCTGAGAAGCCACTTGGGGGCGCCTGAGCCACCGTGACCACAGGGACCTGCCCAGACAGCAGGCGTGCCCCAAGGCCGCGTCTCCTGAAACTGTACGCAGGGAGTCCTCTGTGAGGCCCGGCCGCCTGGGGTCCTGCCCCACAGAACTCAGGGAGTGAGGAGACATGCCCTCTCCCATTATCCCCAGAATCCCTACACTCTCCCATAAAAAAAAAACAACCAGACAAAAAAAACTCTCTCCACTCCTGCTCCCACTGATAATGAACCTCACACAGGAGTCCTGGCCTCGTCCTGCCAGAGCCCGCTGCTTCTCAGACCGTTTTATCTTCTCTCCCGCCCTCTACCCCAACACACACACACGCACACACATGTCGACTCGAGACCCTTCCCTGTTCCCTTAGCCAGATAGATGCACAGGGCTCAAGCCCTCGGAAAAACCACACGACTAGTCTCTCGCAGCTGCAACGGCGGGCGCGGGTCTGTCATGCTCCCGTCACGTGCACGGTGTGTCTGACATGCATATGACACCCTCTTCCCCCAGTCACATCGCAGCAGGGAGGTCTGTGTCACTATCGTCTGACTAGGAAGAGACAGATTCCGTGGTGCGAACCCACATTCTTAGCCTAAGATTCATTTCCTAATTGCTACGTGAAGCTGTGCCTGCCGTAGGGTGTCCCCCAGGGCCCCTGGTTCTCAACCGGTCTCAGTGTCCCCAGCGATCCTACTTCCTGCACTGCCCCTGCCAAGCACTGAGAGAGAGAAGCCGAGGAGAGACACGGTGGGGCCCCTGCCCAGGAGAGTCTGGTGCGGAGAATGCCTCCCACCCAGCACGCGCCCCCACCCTCACCCCCCACAGCTCCTGCTCTGCCAGGGTGGAGAAACCCAGCCCGGCGCGGAGGAGGCCTTCAGGGCAGGGCCTGGCGCTGCCTGGCACTGAACGTCACAGGTATTAGGTGAGTCTGGGAGCCCACAGACGGGTGAAGGGTGGGGACCGTCTCCAGTCAGAGTTTAAGGGACAGGAAGTTCCTATTGGCAGGATGAGCTCATGCTGACAGTGCTGGGAGGGGCAGAGAATCCTGTCCCAGGACGTGAGTGGCCACTGTCGCAGGTCTCCCCCAAGAGGCGCGCAGCAGGTCGGAGGC
Organism: Macrotus californicus; assembly: GCA_007922815.1. Classification (NCBI taxonomy): domain Eukaryota; kingdom Metazoa; phylum Chordata; class Mammalia; order Chiroptera; family Phyllostomidae; genus Macrotus; species Macrotus californicus. The sequence goes on along the minus strand of VMDR010001300.1, from coordinate 114,555 downwards.
TGTTTGCAGAACTCCAGAGCTTGCACCCCACACAGCAGAGCCGCCCGGCGTCCAACCCCTGCCTGCACCCCCTTGTGTTAGGTCCTTTGGACCCTCCTGTGGGTGCCCAGGGAGGCGCAGACTCCACATCCCCAGGTGGCTGCCAACCAGCTCCTTCCCTAACAGCAGGTCCACACACCTGCACGACCTGTCCCCATGGACGGTGCCCTGAACAGGGGGTGGAGGCAAAGGTGGGCTTCTGGGGCTGGGGGTGTGGACATGGGGGAGGAAGAGGAGATTTGGCCCCAGGTAGCTGTCATTCATCAGAGGGCAGGGCAGGCACAGTGACATCCGAGGGCTGTGTGGGTACCCGCCGCTCACTCCCAGCCCTTGCCCGGGCCTGGCTGTTTCCTGTAACTCTGGGATTAACGATCAAGACACGTGGATTAGAGACGGAGCCGAGTGGGGGGATGACACTCACCAGAGGCTTTAGGTGGCTTGTGAGCCTTCAGAGTTTGTCCGTTCAGTACTTGTCTGTTCAGTTTTTTGTTTTTTTATATATTTTTTCTCCTCACCCGAGGACATTTTTTCATTGCTTTGAGAGAGAGAGAGAGAGAAAAGACAGAGAAAAACAGCCATCAGTCACCCTCTTGTACACGCCCCGACTGGGGATCAAATCCGCAACCCGGGTATGTGCCCTGACTGGTACTCGAACCTGTGACCTTTGGGTGCATGGGACGACACTCCAACCGAGCCACACCGGCTCGGGCTGTTCAGTCTTTGTGCGGTTCTTCAGGTGTTTAGCCTGAGCAATGCACATAGAAGACACACGAAGCCTTACGAGATACCAGAAAGTCTGTCAGCAAACACCTGTGAGTGCCCCAGCCTTGAGGAAAAAATAGCAAAACCGAGCACAGGGCCTGGAGAACGCATTTGCCTGCTCCCCCAGAAGGTCCGCTTCTGGTGTGCCTTGCTCACCGCTGTGTCTCCTGCAACTAGAACAGTGGAGACACTGAACAGCTACTTGTTTAACGAACGTATGGGTGAATGCATGCGTGCGTGAATGAATGAATGATGGATGAATGAATGAATGAATGAGTAATGCAGGGAGGCAAACCTCAGTTTGCTGGGAACAGTCCCCGATGCAGCCCCGCTCACTGCTGTAATAACACCCCGCTGGTGGTGACCACACAGTAGGAGGGGCCGGGGTGGGAGAGGACGCTCTGAACCAGACAGAATCCCTGCCCTCTGGGCACTCCCAGTCCAGCGGGGAAAACAGACAACAGGGGCCGATGTCATCATGTGTGGGGGGAGAGCAGTGTGTGCACGCACAGCAGGACACGGTGACAGGGGCCGGGTGAGCCCAGGGACACTGCACGGTGCTTAGGAGCAGGGCTTGGCGAGTCTCAGGCAGATCCGGGCTTGAATCCCAGCTCTGCCCTGGCCCAACTTGGGTGAGTTATGCAGACGAGACTCTGCTTTCGTTTCTCATCTGCCAACCAGGCGCGATGCTCCGCTCCTCGTTTTTCGGGGAGGTGACAGAGAGAACTCACTCCAAACGCTCGGCCCACACCCGGAGACGTAGACATTAGCGATGGTGTCACACAAGAAGGTGGAGGGAACACACCGCTAAGCGGGACCCTGACTCCGGGGCAGGTGGGATTTAATACATCCGTCCTTTAACCAGTTCAGGGCTCACCATCACACGCCAAGTACTGACAGACTGTTTTCAGCGGTCGCTGTTCCTGATTCTTCCTTTTCCCATCCTTCCTGGAGCAGCCCCGCTCTGAGTCTGAGGAGCGCCAGACTCTGATTTCATCCTGGTGCTGAGAGACTGCACAATAAGGTGGTCCTACCATGCAGGTGGACAGGGGCTGAGTGCCAGCTCTGACACCCCTGAGGACATGTCCTTAAAGTCACTTCCCTCCCTGAGGCACAGTTGCTGCAACGGAGATGTGATAGCATCTAGCCCGCAGCTCCAGGTGCAGTAAAGGAGACACCCTCCGCCAGGCACCTACCACAGTGCCTCCCCTTTCGACAAGGGCGCTGCCGTGTGGATGTGATTTCTCGCCGGGACGGAAGGGGCTCCGTCGGAGCTGCGGACCACACACGAGGCTGGCCCGGGCGTGCTCCTGCACTGGCGAGAGGCACGGAGCAGGGCAGACGTGTGGCTCCCCGCGAGGGGAGCAGCCAGCAGCCCCTCTGCTGACTCTCTGTGTGGTTTGCAAAGGGGAGAGCGAGGCAGACAGGGAGGCCGGGGGTGGTGGGGGCGGACCAGAGTTGCAAGGCTTTTGCCTTTAGTGACTAAAGAAACTACATCCCAGTGAGAAAGAACAGTCTGGAATGTACGAAGGTCAGGAACTTCGGGGAGAAAGCAGCCGTGTCATTTTGGAATTTATACGGTTGAAGCGAGGGCAGCCTCTGTCGGGGAACGAGGCCTCCAAGTCGGACAGAAGGAGGTGCACTCCGAGCCTGACCCCTTATCAGCCCAGGGACACTGAGGTCGGCCTCGTCAGGGGAGGGGTGTGCAGAGCAACACCCACAGGACAGGATTAGCGTGCGGAGGAGGCGGCCACGCAGTCACACCACACCAGGCGAAAGGAGGTCATGAATGGCTGGGTCAGGAATGCCGTTGTCACACACTTTGGCGAAGACATGGTTTTAACCGTGGAAGCTTTAACCTCACCAGGGAAAATCGAATAGCGTTCATTTGCACGTGTTTACTATACTACTCCCCCCACCCCCCTGCAAAGCCAACCCGCCTCACCCTGCAATGCCGCCTCATCCAACTGCTGCCCCTTTCCTCCGTCCCTGGTGCAGGGAGGCCTCTGGGGCATCTGCACACTCCGTCCCTCCTCCCCGACCCCCCTCCACGGAGGCTGCCGGTGCCCAGGTCACATAGGGACCCTCCAGCGGCCTCATTCAGCAACCTCCCCACAGTTCCCACCTTCCCGGGCAGCATTTCCATTGTGTTCAGAAAACATTGGCCCCTGGCTGGGTAGCTCAGTTGGTTAGAGTGTTGTCCTGATACACCAAGGTTGAGGGTTCGATCCCTGGTCAAGGTACATACAGGACTCACACGACGACGCAGCAGTGAGTGGAACTACAAATCTCTCTCTCTCTCCCTCCCTTCCCCTCTCTCTCTCTCAAATCAATCAATCAAAAAAAAAAAAATTAAAAAACACTGATTATGTACCTGCTCTGTTGGGGGCACAAAAAAACTAGAGTGACTATGAAACAGTCAATTACTTCTTCTTTTCTTAAAATTCTTTCTTTTCTTGGTTTTTAGGTTACTTTTCTTTCTTCCTTCTACATTGTTTGCTGGCTCCTCTTCCCCAATCACTTTAAATAAGGCTTCATCTTCCTCCTCATCCTCACTGACCGGCTCTTTCCCCACGAGCTGATGATCAAGTCCAGCCCAGATTTTTCTCCGCAGCTATTGGTCCCCATTTCCTGCTCCCCATTTCAGTTGAGAGGGGCCTTTTCAACCGAGACTCACCTGCACCTCAGGCCCCAGAGCCGACCTGTTTCAAAGGGTCTGGGGGGCCCCCACCTCGTCCTTCTCATCAGCTCCCCCCTGTCCTGGGTTCTCACCTCCCGGCCTCGCTCCCTGGAACAGGCTTTTCCCTCTCAATCCGGTTCCTATTGCGCATCTTCTCCGGCCCTCAAATCAGCCGGTTGCCATTTCAGAAACGCAGATTTCTTGGGACCCACCTCAGACACCCTGAATCAGAATCTCGGGGGGCGAGGGGGCAGGAAGTCCTGGAATTGTACATTTTTATGAAGCTCGCCTGGTGGCTAGGATGCACTGTCAAGTTGAGAAAGGAGAGGATATCTTCTAGACACGTTACAGCAATAGTTGGCAGGAGTTAATGAGTGTCTGGGCTTGGAATGTGAGGGAGAAGGCAGGGAGAAAAGCCCCCTCCGGAAGCTGAACCCGGGAGAATGAGGGACCGGTGCATGAACTGCGGGAGCCGGAACTGACTTCTGTGGGTAAGGGAATTAATTCCATTTTTCTACCTTCAGTTGGACATGCTAAGGAGGCCCCGGGAGGAAATGAATAAAAACACTGCCAAGATCTTTTCTGAAATTCATGATTTGTTTAAATTCAAAGCAATCTTTTATTTTCTTCCCCTGCCTACTGTTGAAACCCAAGTTGTGACCCCAGTAGTGGGATGATACACATGGTCTCGAAGTGCATGGGTCCCCGTCGGGGCTGATTACAAAAGGGAGAAAGATCTGGAGTTAAATTAAAGCGTGAGCTGAAAAAGAAGCTACTAATTAGCGCTCAAATTTATCAGCACATCGCCTCTGTTTTCTAAAACAATTATCCTAATTTATGTTTTTGACTTGCAAAAGGAATAGTTACTTCTGAACTCCCACCTCCTACTTGCCAGAAATATTTAATCCTTCGGGGAGAATCTTTGGAAAAGGGTCTCTTACTGGCACAGATGTTTATCGGTATCTTAAAATCACACAATACAACGTATCGACAAACCCCTTCTCCGTGGAAACAACGCCGCAATCATGGAAAGGCAAGACACAATTAATAAGAGAAAAAGTGTTTCCGAGCTGTTCCTCCGATGAAATTAACCCACTGAACTCTGAACCCAGAAATTACAGTTCAGTCTTCCCAGGCTCTAGCAACACAGGAAACTATACCTGGACCCAAGTCCTAAAGAGAGTTAGAAATAAACAAATAGCCTCCGAGCCGCTGCCGGTCACGGCAGCACAGAGCGCTCTGTGTTAACCCTTGTGTTTCAGGACCCCGTGCTCATAGATGTGGAACTATTTAAATTTGCTGTCACATTCCTGCCTGGCCTTAAATCAGCAAAGCCTGGGCTTCGGCCACGACTGGATCCCAACATTATTTTCTAAAAAGAAGGGTTGCAGGATCGGGGACATGTCAGACAATTCATCAGGGGAGAGGAGGACAGGACGCCAGGCAAGCCCTCCAGTCTTTAGGGCACGTTAGGTACTTATTAACCCCTTCCGTAAAATAAAAAGGGTTTTTTGGTTTTTTTTAATATGAAAAAAATCATTTCTGAATTACGTGGTTTCTTCTCAGGGTAAAGAGCATTTGGAGTCCTAAACTGTAACTTAACAACCAGAGGTAGATAGACCCTGGCCAGGTAGCTCAGTTGGTTAGAGCATCATCCTGATATGCCAAGGTTGCAGGTTCAATCCCCGGTCAGGGCACATAGAAGCATCAAGCAATGAGTACATAAGTAGGTGGAACAACAAGTCAGTGTTTCTCTCTCTCTCTCTTTAAAAGTAAAAAAATAGAGATGGGATAGATCTTTAGAGAGCTAGCACCTTCCTCTGCCATGGAAAGTGTGGAGTTAGGGGAGTTTCGCCCTGAGACCAGGCCAGTGGCAGAGCTAGGAGCACTTCCCCAGGCTCCCAGGTCCCTCCTCTTGTGTGAGGCCACCCCATCCGGAATCTTCCACTTCTGTACACATTTTTAAACTACACAAAACAGTGCTTCTGATTCATGAGGTTGCTCACGGGCCCCATCATAGTTCGCTGGGCCATGTCCCCAAATCCTGGGAGAAAATGTGGATGGCCCATTTTATCATGCTCAGTCTAAAATAAATGTTTTTTAAGTGGAAACAATGACCTCACTACAGAACAAGTTTCATCGTGGAGATGCAGGCTGTGGGCGTGGGGTGTTGCTCAGGTTCAGCGTGACAAACACGTGAGTGAAGGGGACCTTCTGTGTGAGGGTCAGCGTTCTGGAGACGCAGAGGAAGGCAGAGGAGTGACAGGGGACCAGCCTCAGGGAGCTCACCAGCTATGAACAAGACAGATGGCCAGACACTCACTGCAGGGGGCTGAGTACGGCACAGAGGGGACAGCGTCCCCGGTATGAAGCCTCTTTATTGTGAGGATGAAAACAATGAATTCTAAAGGCAAGTTGAGGGGAATCCTACCCTGTTAGATAGTAACTTCCTCTTTGTAAATACAGTAACAAAAGTTCTTATAACATATGACAGTTTAGAAGAGGGAATTACATTCACAGAAATTACCACGTATAACATTCATTCCACACTTAATATTCACTAGGATATGTACAGAATTTGGACATGGGAAAGTTTTTATTTACCTGAAAAGAGAATATGAGGAAATTGGGCAAAGACCAGATGATCATCTGCTTGGGACTAAAATACTGTTGCTTTTTTTTTAAATTGCGGTTGACTTGCAATATTATTTTGTATCAGCTTCAGGTGCACAGCACAGCGGTTAGAGAATCATACAGAGTGGTCCCCTCAGTGTTTCCAGTACCCACCCAGCACCACACACAGTTATTATAATATTATTGACTCTATTCCCTGTGCTGTACTTTACATCCCTGGGACTCCTCTGTAGCTACCAATTTGTCCTTCTTAATCCCTTTTCACCCCACCCCACAGCCCCCTCCCATCTGGCAACCACCAGTCCAGAGGGCCCACTTCATGCTAATGAGCACACATCTCACCCCAACTCTGATTTCACCAGCTTCATATTGACACCCTGACCCTGATAGACTGAAATGAACAAAGGCCAGACAATCGGGACTCTGGAGAGCCTGTTATTAAACACTTACCAGTGTGACACTGTGCAGAAGGTATCACAGAAGAGATGGGTTTTGAAGGATGAATAGGAGTTTGATGGAGATCCTTGGGTGGAGAGGGGTCAGGGAGCAGAGCATTCTAGCCAGGAGGAATACATATTCAGGGGCATCACGTGTTTAGGAAACAGGAGTGGATTAGAGGCTCTCAAACTTTAATGGGCATCAGCATCACCTGAAGCACTTGTTAAAACACTTTATCACCCTGGCTGGATAGCTCATCTAGCTACAGCATCATCCTGATACGCCAAGGTTGCAGGTTTAATCTCTAGTCAGGGTGCATACAAGAAGCAACCAATAAATGCATAAATAAGTGGAACAACAAATTGATGTTCCTCTCTCTCTCAAATCAGTAAGTAAAAAAAAATTTAGAAATTTGTCACTGGACCCTGCGCCCAAAGTTTCTGACAATAAATCTGAGGTAAGGCCCAAGACATTGAGCTATTCTAGCAAGTTCCCTGGTCTGGAACAGAAGTCGAACATCCCATGCAACTTCGTGCATGACAAAAAAAAAAAAAAAGGATTTCCTCAAGTTCTTTGCAAAGTGTGGTCTGGAGCCAGCAGCCCCTGCGTTACCTGGGAGACTGTTTTAGGAGCGGACTCTCTGGTCACCCACGAAAGTGTGGTAAGTGTAGCTCTCTTTAGCCCACTGGTTCTCATCCCTGGCCGTGATTTTGAGAATCACCGGGGGAGGTTTTCAGAAATGCTCATGCCCAGGCCCTCCCTTCACAGACCCTGATCTAACTGATTGAGGGTCCGGCCTGGGCATGGGTTTGGTCTCAAAGCTCTCCAGGGGACTGGAATGTGTGGATGTGGCCGCAGACCGATGCTCTAGCCGTGACCCTCAGGTGGACGGAGGGTTCCTTCTGAGGACAGCTCCCGAAACTCCTTGAGAGTTTGAAAGAGAAGCCAAAAACCTGCAGAGGCGGCACTAATGGCGGAGAGTGTCCCCCCTTTGCACCTCTCCCTGCCACCCCACAAGGCTCAGGCCCTTTCCACCCCTTCCCTTCGCTCTCTCTCTCCCTCTCCCTCAATGATATATCACATTAGTTACCTTAAAAAAAAAATACATTCCCCACGAGCATATCATTTTAGTACGGAAAGTACTTTAACATACGCCATCTCATTAGGTAATTTGAAAAGGAGAGCGTTTAAAAGCCCTGGTATTTATCTAATGAAGGTAAGTGGTCTTGGTCTGTCATTGAAATTAACAGGTGGATTGAATGGTTTAGATTTTTCTCTCAAACAAAACCAATACCGACTGCTAATTACAATGCTTTGTATTTGCACATGGCTTTTGACTGACCCACCTCCCCACCCCCACCCCCCGCACCACCAAACGCACACACCTTGAACTTGACCCTAAACACAAGAGGGAGGTTCTCACCCTACCGCCTGGGATGTGTCTCTGCAGCCCGTATTCTGAGAGGGCCGGAGCATGTGGACATTCGATCATGTGGTCTTCTGGGACAGTTTGGTCAGCCCAAACAGCTTTGCCATGTAATAAAAGCAATTAGCAGTGAACTTCAAAAGCATTAGGCTAAGTGAAAGAAGCCAGACACAAAAGACCACCTATCATATGATTCCATTTGTATGAAACGCCCAGAAAAGGCAAATCTACAGAGACGGAAGCGAAATTAGCGGTTACCTGGGTCTGGGGAGGGAAGGACGTGCAGACGGGCACTGAGGGGTTTTTTGGGGGGAGGGAGTGATAGAAACATTCTAAAATTAGATTATTGCTACAGATACACAATTCTATAAACACACCCCAGACCTTCGAATTGTACTGGTAAAATGGATGAATTTCATGGTATGTAAGTTATACTTCAACAAAGCTGCTTAAAAAATAAGAAAAGCAAAGAAAACTAGGAAGTATTCATCTACCTTCAACAAGCCTTTCCCACCCTCATCCTCCTCCAAGGATATGCAGTGAACAGAAAGGAGCAAAAAGTTTGAATGTAGACCAGCTTATTTAAGAAGAAAATATATTTACATCACCTATGGTTTGATAGCATTTTTATTTGCCTTAAAGTATTGTTAGGTTTGGCAAGGCAAGGAAAAGAGTGTGGGGGGGGGGGGGGGGGGGGGGGGGGTTGAGACAGGAAAAAAAAAGCTATTGTAAATTGTTAAAAAGAGCTGCCTGGGGAAGCTTCTGGCCGGCAGGGAGCAGGGCTGCGGTAAAGGGTTAACCCTGCGGGCGCAGACATCTGGCAGGAGGGAGGGCGTTGGCAGAGCCCGGTCCGCCCGCCCGTACCAGTCTGTACAGGGGAGCTGTCCCGCCTGCTGATTTATCACTCCCTAATGTCACGGGGATGGGATGTTGAAATTGTGGCTAGAATGTGAAATACGAAAAACACGAAGATTATGATTTAGCGTCTGGGGAAGATCAGCGTTAGCCTAGAGAACAGCTTGTAAACGGGAGGCATCCTTGGCAATTGCCTGTGGTTTCCAAGACCCGAGGAAAGCAAGGCCAGAACTGGGGCGGCAGAGTGCTGGGGGTGTCAGCGCAGACGGGGCGAAGATGGAATTAATAAGAGCAAAACCACTTCTGTGCTGCGACGGAGATAGCGTCTGCGTGCGCCAGGGGGACCAAAGCAAATTTTAATTAAACAGAGACCTGATGTTGAAGGATAAATAGAGCGATGTGGGGTGTAAACAGCTTAAATCAGGGATTCCAATGACACCTGCAGGTGTCTAGACATGAGGTGCACCCTGTTAATTTGTAGTCTCGAAGGAGATGCACAGAGGAGGATCCCATCCCCCCAGTTTCGCTGGTTAAAAGAAATAATAGCTTGAATTTTGAGGGGGTGTTGAACAAGGAGACTAAGTGAGGGAAGGACTTTCACAGTCATTCGTGGAAGGAAAGGCGAGTTAGCAAAAGAAACACGAAACTACAATGTGCCGATCTGGCGTCAGAATACGCGGGATCGCTGCTTTGCAGGGCTCCTTTCTTCCCAAGGAGAGGTCGTACACGGCGTTGGAGTCGTTTGCTGTTGGCGTCTCGGCATTGTCAGCCCGGCCCCATTTACAGGGAGGAGTGCGGGTCTCCACACTGTTTGTTGGTTGTGGAAGTGAGTGTTGACAACTGTTGCCTCCGTGCTGCGGGCGTATTTAATCACTTCCTGTCACACTGAAGTGCATCTGCAGTGGGTTTTACGCACTGGCCTCCAGACACGGGTGTGCTGCAGGGAAGGCGACATCGGACAGCTTGGCTACCACGTCTTGAGTTGCACTCAGTTGTTCACTCAGCACTGCCCCCCCCAGGCACTGTGCAGAAACGGGCAGGCTGGACCCTGCCTTCACCCAGGGCTCAGTCTGCCCGATGGAATGACACGAAAAACTGCGTGTGGGGACTAAATCCATTCTGCCATGGCAGATGGAAAAAAATAAATAATTACGGAGGAGTCCTTTTTCTGTCTGTCAGTATCAGGCAGTGGGACTTGACCAGGAAATCAGCACTTCTGGTAACTGAGGGTGGTAACTCCTCAGAACCAATGAAAACATTACAAAAGCACTTCTGCTCGGAATCCCCCAACAATATAGGGGTTACTCCCCTGTCTTCCTTGGTCATGCTGACCCCCAATTACAGTTACCTGGGCACAGGGAGCCAGGAGCCTGAGAGTTTTTTTGGCTTGTTACTCATGTCATATCCCAGTGGGGCGGGCCCGCTGGCCTCCCTAACTTTGCTGCTTCTCTGTCTTTTTTGCGATGCCCTCGGTAACGTGCCAGTCGTGGCTGTGCGTCCCCCTGGGAAATGCTCGTAGTCAGTGACAATTCGGGACTCCTGTGGGGCTCAAGATTGCGCTTGCTGGAACTAAACACACAGCGCCCACAGCAGCTCTGGTGGGGGGGTGTCCTGCAGACTTCGGGGTTAAGACAGGGTTTTAGAGGAAAAGGTGTTTGTTTACACAGAGACCCGCAGAACCAAGGGGAGCTGTCCAGAAGCGGGTAGTGGGGGCGGCGCGTGAGTGAGATGTGGGTGCAGGGTGGCTGCCGGGCGGGCAAAGGGCAGGGGCCTGCAGGGGGAGGGATGCTAAGAGACTCTGCTGGGGAGGTAAGCCAGGCCCTGCCAGGCGGGGCAGTTACCAACCAAGCTGCCGGTGTTCTGCAGCTGCAACACCAGGTCCTGCTTTTTCGGCATTTGTTTTGGACTTCACACTGTTTGTGCTTCACACTATGGTGAGCTATTTTAGTGGAGACATGATATTTCCCCGACGGATGAGGCATCTTTTGCTTGAGAAAGAGAGAGAGAGAATGCTTATTTTTCTCCATATTCCACTCTCCTCGTGGTTCTCCAAGGTCTCCAGATAATGGCACACTGGAAAATTCTGGGCTGCGTGGATGCGGCAATGTTCTTTTACCCTGAATCAGAATTTGACCGCTCACCAGAACACGTCACCGGCATCTCTGTTAGATTCCTTCCCAGAAGTCAACCCAACGTGGCATCCACTCCCTCCCCTAAGTAGCCCGCACCCAGAGAAAGACAAATCCACAGAGCCGACCGGGCAGCACTGCGTCCATACCTCCTTCTTCCACTGGTTCTGGGCCTCCCCACCTCTCCTCCCCTCCTCTGAAGAAATCTAAGATCAAAACCAACTGACCATATTACCACCTTTTATTGAATGAAAAGCTTGAGAACTCAGAAGTAACATACAAAGAAACTCACTCCATCATCACTCTTAACTTCAAAGAAGCAACAAGCCCTCACTTAGTCATGCATTCATTCATTCATGGATGCATTCATTCATGGATGCATTCATTCATTGTCCAACAAATACGTTGTTGGGAGGCACCTATAAGTACAGAGACTGAACCCACGGGCCCCTGCCTTGAGGACCTTATAGCTGATGGGGAGTGACATTCAGCAAATAAACACCAATGAGCATTTTCTGTGTGCTGAAGGAAAGCATACGTGGAGGAAAAGGTGTGGCTGATTTAAGGAGTGGGCAGGAGGCAGTGTGGCCAGGGCACAGTGACGGTGCAGTGTGGGGAATGCTCTTTGAGGAGCAAGAGAGAGTTTCTCCTCTTTCCTTTTCCCCGGTAACTCGACGGTGGAATGTCTTAGGAAAGAGTTTCTGCCCGTCTGGAAGCCTCCAACTGGGAGGCTTGGCGATGTCCTGCGAAGGTGGGAGTCCCGTCCCTTCAGTTCATTCAGCTTCTGATTTCCTTTGGTCTCAAAGGCCCCTAGGGTCTGTCGCCTGCCTGGGAAGCCCTCAGGACAAGAGAAATACTAAAAGCACGCAGGAGTGAAGAAGGTCTATTCATGTACATGCCTTTCATGTACCGCTCATTGATTTTCCTTCTGTGGATGGATCTTCAAAAGTATCTTAAGATGGAATGTTCTTGGGAGCGCAGATGTTAATATTAATGCTGCGTCCAAGACTGGCCGGTTCTCCGAGAAGTAAGGTTGCTGGAGGCCCTGGCATCGATTTAGTCCGGCCCAGCAAAGCCGTTGGAACTCTTCAGGTTACAAGTGATAGAAAGCCCAACTCAAGCTGTCTTAAGCAGGGAGGGAATTTATTGGCTCCTGTTCCCGGACCGTCCTGGCGCAGGGTGAAGTTAGTGCGGGGGACAGACAGCGTGACTAGCACCGTGCACAGCTCTGTTCTTCCTGGGTTTTGACCTTGTGATCAGACAGTATCTCCCCTCGGGGGCAGCTCAGCTGCAAATCCCACAGTGATCCCTTTTGATAGGACCCATGGATGTGACTTGATAGAAGAGAAACTTCCAGAATAGAAGGGCTGAGGGAGCCAGCCGGGGGGCCATCTGGTTTGATCCTTTCTCTAGTCAGGATCAAATCCAGATCTTCCCAGGCGAGTGGAAATGTGTAGATGTTTCCAATGAAAGAATCAAGCCTTGAGCCTGGGCATCTAATAATTCTGGACCTTTAACATGGTCTCCCCTCTCTCCATGCCTTCAACAGATGAAGAAGCGGGCTCCATTTTCATTTTCCTCAGTATAAATTCTGCTCCTTATTGCCTCGAAGGCTTCAAATTCCACCATAATATTTTCGATTCACATCATTTTATCATTAGTCATCCGGCTTCCTTCCTATTTTTTCTTTCATCTTAATTCAGGTTTTGTATCTTGAAAGCATTCCTGAATTTTATAGAGAGGATAAAGCGGATGCCATGTAAAATGTATTTTTTTTTGCAGTAAATATTTCTCAGAAATGCTTTCTCGCTCTCCTACCTTATACCAGTGCCTCAACCTCCCTGAGCCTCTGTCTCCCTGTCTGTGAAATGGGGATAGTAACCGGGCTATTGTGTCAAAGGGCTGATCGTGAGCATCACCGCACGCACTTAGAACATTGTATCTGGCATTCAGTAACTATTTAACAAATGTTCGCTACTGTTGCTATTACCGTCGTCATTATTTTATAGTCTTTTCGGAGGCACTGCTCGTTGGGTATTTCTCATTCTTATACAATGAGAGTTTTCTTTAGACCTGTTTCCCTAGTCCCTGCAGATGAAAAATCAAAACTGGATGTTCAATACTTTTTGAATCTTCCCTCCTGCCCGGCTCATTTGATTTTCTGTTTGATCTTAAAACAGAGCAGCAGTACCGTGGCGTGGCCGGGCACCCAAGTGTAGGGAGGAAGAGCAATAATCCTTGCGTGTGGGTGTTTCTGTCACTAGATTCTGCACCTAGGGCGCAGGTCTCCCCTCCTGCCCTCGCCGTGAGCCTCTCCTTGGACCTCCCAAAATGTGGGCCTCAGCCAGCAGCTCCCACGACACCCCAATGACGCCAGGGCTCTGAGGCTGGAGGAAGCTGCCTTGGTACCAAGCCCTTCCAACACGGCAGCCCTCAAATTTCCTGAAGTTTTCTGGCATTTGCTTGGCGCCCTTACCCGGCTTCTAATGTGAATGCAGACTTCCCCCATGTTTATGGGTCCTCCATAATTTAATTTACAGTTGTGAGAAAGTGCCACGTTGGCCTAAGAGCTGAGTGTACTGTGTTTTTGTTTGGCTCCTTCAACCTGGAAACAGTCTTCAGTAAACTATGTCGACTCTGATACCTTTCTTCCTGTTCGCAGTGGTAAGAGCGGGCAATATTTAACCTTTTTTGCAAACTATTTCACATACTGGAGCCTCGGTAAAATCCTGCTTCTGGGAACTCCCAGGGGGGCATGGAGAAGCGGCCGTGAGCAACCTCCTCCTGGGAGCAGAGCACGGAAGGACGAGCTGTGAGTGGTCTCTCCTTGGGGACGCCAGCCCAGTGAGTTGGGGCTGCTGGGGCGGCCTGCTTTCAAGGACTCTGACGTGCCCCCTGGGCCGCGGCCAGCTTCGGCCACACAGTTTACTATGCATAGACAAAAAAGGAAATTCACGAACAGCGAGAATGTCAAGTGTGTGGCTGCTGCCAAGAAGGAGAGCCAGAATCTCCTGGCCGGGCCTCTCCTCGGCCTTCGCTTGTTCACCAGGGTGGAGGCCAGCCAGGTGAACCCACCTGACTGCCTCTCTGTGTGTGAGCCCACAGCTGTGGGCTTTGGGAAGCGAGTCTCTGCAGCGCTCCTTCTGGTTCCTCCTCTGTCTGAGTGAGATGCCCTTTGTCACCAAGCCAGGTTTGCAGGCCAAGGGTGTGGGGGTGGGGGGTAGATGTGGCTCTCTCCCAACCGTTTCACCTTATTTTCCCCACAATGCATTGCATATGCTCTTTGAGGTCAGGGCTCGCAGGAGAAGGTTCTAGGGCCACGTGACCAGGACTGAGCCGCGCAGCGTCATTTGGGCTTAAGAACAGAAAGCGCCTCTTGGCTCAGATTCAGAGCCGATTAGGTCCGCTGACCACACCTTTGCTCACCTTCAGGCTGGCCTGCAATTCACATGGTGCTGGGCAAGGTCCTGTGGCGCAACCCCGACATGGAGGCCTGGGGTCCCTGAGTTCTGGCAGGAAACCTGAAGTTTTCCTAAATTCAGGGACCATCCCTCACCTGCCACTCGCCCTGTGTGAGTTACCGTGTGGGAGATACAGAGAAGTGGAAAAGGCAGTCTCCGCCCTCAAGGAGTTTTGAGGTACTCTGAGCTTCTTTCAGTTACTCGACACACCTTTTTCTTTTTTTACTTCTAGGCTGAAACCCTCTCTCTTTACCTCATGTTGCTAGGAGAGCTGTGTACAGTTGTGCAGGGTGTGGACGGCGTAATTCCAGATCTGTGGCCATCGATGTGAACGGCGCCCACAGAGACAGGCAGTGCAGACCCACACCACCACATAGCGCGGCTGTGACTCCCGTCTTCACCCCATTTCTCTTATCTGGGCATAGCTCAGGGCCTCCTCAGTGTTCGGCTTTCCTTCTTTCTTTCTTCCTGTCCTTCCTTTTCTCCTCCTTGCCTTTCTTCCTGCCTTTCATATTTATTGAGCACCTATTCTACACCAGGACCTGGGAGCAGGTGCTGGGAGCTGGGCATTGTAAAACAGATAGGGTCCCTACCCTAGTGGGGCTAAAATTCTTTATGGAGCTCCACGTTCGTAAATGTGGAGTATTTATATTGTCCTTCCTCCAGGAAGCCTTCCCGGATTGCGTCCAATGCCTCCTGATTGACAGATGAATGGCCCTGACTTGGGGACCTTTGGCTCTAGAACACGGGGCCTTTGGTCTAGAGGGAATCCGAGGACGGAAGGAGGGGACCAACCTGAAGCCCAGAGCTGGAGCTTCATCTCTGCCAGCTTCCTGTCCTTGGGAGCATATGTGAAGCTCATTAGTGAAGCCGCGATTCATATGAGGCCCAGAACACAGCTTCCCCCTGCCAGGGAGGCCACAAAGTTCCAGAACGTCCCGGGGAGGAATGGAGCACTGGCCTGGCCTGCCTCCCGGGACTGCAAAACACTCCCTAATGAGCCGTCTCCAGGGCAGGGTGGAGTCACCTGCGTGGAGGCCGCTGATCCTCAGGTGTTCTCCGGGACCCTTAAAATAGCCGGGCTCTCTCCGCAAACGCCTTCCAACACTGTTTAGGATGGTGAATGCCAGGAAACTAATGAATCTGAGCTTAGCGAATTAATTGTTGATGAAATAATATGAATGGTGTGCTTCCTGTTCCATCAGTCTCTACAGAAATTAATTAGCCCCACTTGGCAGCAAACAGGATCAAATTTTCAACTTAATTTATGAATTTGGCCAAATTGTCTATGGGAAGCCTTGCCCGGAGGACCTTCCGTGGCTGCTTCGTGTCCAGACAGGCCTCGCCTTTCATGGAAGATGTGATCGCTTCAAGGGAGTCCCGACCAGGACGGAAGGTGCGGGCTCTTACCGGCAGGCTCCCCACCCTCCTGCCGCAGCCCTCCCCGGGGGACCCCTCACCTGAGGAAGGCCTGCGGGCTGAGTTGAGGGGTGATGACTCAGAGGGGTGGGGCTGGCTTTCACGCACAGCCTGGCTTAGCATTCGATTATTCTGGGGTATGAGCGCTCACTCAAACTGCAGGAGATGGGGGAAAAAGAAATAGATCTAATGCAAAGTAGGTACAGGGCCCGGCACAAATAATGCCCCTCTTTTATTACAAGATCATAAGCACGTAATTCTGTAACATAGCAAAGTCACACTCAAGCGCACCGTATGGCATTGTAGGTGAAACATTCAAATTGCTGTCCATCTCGTGTGAGACATTCACGTACCCTGCCAGCCACACTCGAGCAAGCCTCACTTCTGCCGGACCCTGTATATTTTTAAATTGTTTTAAAATAAAGAGCAGGGACTGCTTGGGCCCGGAAAGGCCAAGTGGAGGACCCGGCTATCACGAGGCAGGACTTAGCATCTCGGTGCTGCGTGCCCCACCCAGGGCGGAGCCCAGAGGACCTGAGGACTGTGGAGCATTCCGCTTCTCCACGTCAGGCTCTGGCTGCTGAGCAGCTGAGAACCCGATGTGAACCTCTCAGCAGAGTGGCTGGGATGCTAAGTCTCTGAAACATTTCTGGGCGACAGTGACTGCATGCATGTCTGTGTGTGTCCGCGCTGTATGTTCCTAAAACACCAGTTTTCTCATGGAGAGGCCTGTGAATCACCGAGTTCAAACATGAGCAAAGGGGAGAAAGGGGGCGAGTTCCAATCGAAATGGAAACCGCTGACCGGCCTCAGGAGTCAGGAAGGCATCCAAGCCCCCGTGGTCACTTTTACTACATAGAATTTTTCAGGATTTCAAGCAAAAATCAAGCAGAACTATCCCAGGCACTGAAGATACGGCCAGGGACCAGGTAATGAAGGCCACGTTCCCAGGATGCTGACTTCCTATTAGGAACAGAGACGTGAGCATCTGGTTTCTGATTCTGTTAAAACTGAGACTTGTTAACATTTTATTATGGCCCACATTACTCTACTCTCAGCTCTGTATTAGTGTCTGTTTTAAAACAAAACGCACATGGCCTAGGGTACAGGCACCATGTCCTCTCCCTCGCAGGCGTGGCTATTCAAACTCCTATCTGTACAGATGCTCCCAAATTTCATCCAAAGAGATTGCGATCCTCTAAAAGGAACCAGAATCAGTGACCATTTCACGATGTATTAAGCCAGGGGAGGAAGCCTATTTGCCTAAGACATTGGCCATTGGTCAGGTCCCTGCAAGCTACGGGGAAGGACCCACCTGTGCACCCAGGCCTGCCGCTCTGATCAGAAAAAGCAAGTTAAATGGAACGTGCTGGAACCCGAGCAGGTGTCTCTCTCCTTCCTGGAGGTGGTGGCAGCTACAGGCAGACCACCCCTGCCTTCAGGAATGGGAGATGTGATTACCGGCCCACTCTGGGACCTCAGGCTGCGGCCACCCTCTGTTCACCTCTGTTCTCAAACCGCCGGCTGTGTGACTCCTCCGTTCCCTCAGGTAGTCTCGTGGGAGAAGATACAGTGCGTACACAAGGGTGTGGCGAAGCAGTTGGATGCGCTGAAGGACCAAAGCCCAGCTCCCCGGCTGAACTGACAAGTGGCTGTCCCGTACCAAGTGCCCCCTGACTCAGCCCCCCACCTCCTGTCTCCTGCGCCGCTATCCCCAGCTCCTCGGGCCCAGCGCCCAGGCCGCTCCCCCGCTGCAGCCCTGGCGGTGTTCTCTGGAAGTGACCTCTCCCTCCTCCCGGGCCCCACGCCGCTCTGGAAATGCAGCCTTTTCCATACTAGCTCACCTACGAATTTCAAAGTCCTCCAGGAAAATCCATAGATTCTTAATTTTTTTCTTTTTTGGTCCCCTGTAGTCTCCCCACTGAAGGAGGACTCAGTATGTGTTTGTTCTGTATCTATTTCATCCTGGGCACATTTGAAGACAAATTACTGTTTATAGAAAATGGTGGGATTTCATGAAAGAGGTTTCAATGCTAAGTCCAATGGCGCTGAATATCCTATTTTTCTTCTTTACTGAAAACACATAAGCAGAATTATTCTCCTTGCGGCCCCATCTCGCAGACCCGTGACTGAAGAAGGGCTTTTCATCTCTCCCCTCTCCCTCTTTCTTCCTGGCGTTTATATTTTACTGCAGCAATGAAAATGGAGACCAGGGGTTGGCAATGAGAACCAGGAGACCAGGGTTCAAGTCCCTGCTTCTTCCTAGCTGAGGGTTCCTGCACGAGACGTTGAATCTGCTGAGCTTCAGTTTGCCCAGCCATGAACCAGAGATACCTGTCTCGCCTACCGCCCGGGTGGCTGTGGTCATTAAATGGGGTGACAGAGGTACAAGTCCTGTAACACGGGGACTCCAGCGTGTCCACTGTGTGAAAGCCACTGAGCTTTCCGACACTGTTCAGTAAAAGTTCTTTTTTTTTTTAATCCTCATCCGAGGATCTGTTTACTGAAGGGGGGCGGGGGGAGGCAGGGGGAGAGAGAGAGAGATGTGAGAGAGAAACATCAGTTGGTTGCCTCCCCTACGTGCCCGGACCGGGGATTGAACCCACGACGTGTCTGGTGTATGGGATGAGGCCCCACCAGCTGGGCCACCTGGCCAGGGCAGTAAAAGTTCTTTATAAGTTCACACTCGGTACAGACATTTCCACTTGTATTGTTATGAAACTGCTGCTGAGGGAAAAGAAGAAAGAATGATCTCCAGTGGGCTGAGAGTCATTAACACCATCCTGAAGGCCTGCTGAGTGTAAATACATGGGGGGCTCGCTGTCTCGGGGTACACAGACAACCCCCCGTTTGTTCAGTATTGCTCTGGAATTCTCAGGGTTCCAGTTTTACCATCGTCACGTACAATAGAATGAGCAAAGTCAAAACCCTGGACTAAACACATTCAAGCGCGTTCATATCAATAAAAAGGACAACCTCATAGGCCCTGGCTGGGTAGCTCAGTTGGTTAGAGCCCTGTCCTGATACGCCAGGGCTGTGGGTTTGATCCTAAGTCAGGACCTGTAGAAGAGTCAACCACTGAAGGCATCAATAAATGGAACAACAAACCAATGTCCCTTCCTCTCTCTCTCACCAATCAATTTTCTAAAATTTTAAAAAATAATTACAAGCATTGACAGGAAGCATATGTATCGATGCATGCCTACATGTATCCACCATACAGAGGATTAAAGCAAGTTTCAGAATCACATGTATGATATAAACTCATTCTTATTTTTTAAAGAAAGATGTTCTCACTACGCACAGACGGACATACTGACATGTGCATAGAAGACTGCCTTCAAGATCTGACAGGAATTGCCCTGAGGGAATTGGAAAGGAGAGTTGGGACTTTTGCCTTTTACTCTATGTTCTGTGGCTGTTTTTACAATAAACACATATGCACTATTTCTGTAATGTAAATAGTCTGATGTGACTTCAAACGGAAGCTTTATAAAGAAAAACCTTCGGTGCCCGAAGGCTGGGGCCACTCAAGGCACACCCATCTCTTTACTACCTCTTGCACTTAGAAATCTTTTAGGGAATCCCACAGCTAGGGATATTTGGGGACAGAAGCTGGTTTCTTCAAGCTGCTCCTCTTTGGAATTAGTCTCCTCAGATTTGGAAAAGACTGCCGTGCAGGTGACTTGTGGCCGGGACAGCAATCCCCAACCTGGCCATTCTGCCATCGACGTTTCTGTTACGTGGCCGTGAGGGGAGGCTCTGTTAAAGAATGGGGCGGAACATGAGCCTGCAGATGTGGCCAGCAACGGGGAAGGAACAGATGACCACCACAGAGCTGGAGATTTGTGTTCAAGGCCTCGGGGTTCCAATGTCAGAAAAGATAAAGAGAACGCAGAGATGAGGCCAGGCCGGTGAACAGGTACAACGTTTGGGAGTCGGGTTACAAAGCCTCTGGGACCATGTGTGTCAACTGGAAGGTCCTCAAGATCAATGGCAACGTCCGCCATGGACCCAGGAAGGGGGAATGAAGACACATCATGTGGTACTAACAGGGAAAAGCGACAGACAACAGTGACTGGGGTGAAAAGGCAGTGTTGATTTAAAGTCCTGCTCTATAACGACCAAATGAATAAGGTACACTCTGCCATCGTACTTCCACCGTAGAGCCCATAAGCATAATCAATCATCAAACGACTTCTCCAGGACTCACACTGTCTAGCGTCACGGTGTAGGTGCACAGATATTTGAATTCTTGCAGCAGCCGAACATGGAACTCGACAGCACCAATGGGTTAATATGTAACTTCGGCTCTCTTACTCTGAGGTCCTCACCGACTGGCTGATGAGAATGCTCATGGCTCTTGGTGCCAACGTGAGCGGTAAATGTTCATTTTTGCTGTGTCCAAGTGGCAAACGAAAGGAAAGGATGGCAATGCTTTCCCCAGAGAGAGATGAGGGTCGGTCTGGAATCGGTACAGAAAAGTTCCCTGCTCAAAAAACGTTTTCCCTATGTTCTGCAACAAAGAGACCAACCTGGATGAAAATTCAACAGCCCTTAGAGAGCATTAAAGTTCATTTCAATCCTTTGCTGATGTGAGTAGCTGGAGAGGAGGGACTGACTGGGCAATGAGGGCAGAGAAGCTGCAACCTGTCATCTCCTGCCTTGGTCTCCACTTCTCCACCCTTGCTCACTGCTCCTCGACCTCGGCGTGGGTTCCTTGGTTCACTCGCAGGCACATGTTTGTTGTCCCTGTGCCTGAAAGTCCTTCTGGTCTTTCTCTACTGACGACTCCTACCCACTCAACTTCTTAGCAAAATCTTCAGACTCCCCCAAGCAGGGAGGAGCCATTAGGATGGAGGACATCCACCTTGTTTTCCTCTAAGGACTGTCTAAACACTCATCACCCCCCATGGAGGGGGCCGGCCTCGCCCAGCGGCAAGAGCACGTGTCCATCCTTGTACCCTCCCTGCACCTGCCTCTTCCTTATTAGACCAGGTGGGGCTTAGTGAGTGCAGTAACCACGGACTTCCTGGCTATGTGGCAGCTCTGAATATCCCTCAGCAAGTGCAAGGGGCCAGCTATGGTTTCAATGAGTTCCTTGGTCAGAAGCAACACTGTGTGGGCCCTGGCTGGGTAGCTCGGTGGGTTAGAGCACAGCCCGATACACCAAGGTCGTGAGTTTGGTGCCCAGTCAGGGCACGTACAAGAATCAACCAATGAGTGCATAAATAAGCGGAACAACAAATCAATGTTTCTCTCTCACATGAATGTTTCTCTCTCTCTAAAAATCAATAAAAACAATTTTTTTTAAAGAAACAGTCTTGTGTGGAATGCCGTGATGGTGGAGAAGGCCCCCTGTAGGTCCCTGGGTGATGCTTTTGTCAGAAGCGTTAGATGCAGGGAAGGCAAATCCGTACCCGTGTCTTCTCTAATTAGAAAACAAATGCTACCACCTCCAAGACAACTTCCGAGCCTCCGACAGGCAGCCGAGGCCCACCCTGTTCCAGACCCTACTTACTTCTCCAGCCTCACCTGTCACCACTGCCCCCAAAACTCCCTGTGGAGACCCCAGGGACCCTTCTTCTTTCCTAGCTTTGCCATGATCTTTGAAAACTCCCAGTCTTCAGTTGTCCATTCACTGATGCATTTGTTCAGATGTTTGTTAGGTATCCACTGCTGGGCAGAAAAACATGCTGTTTGCAGAGAAGACGTGTTAAATATGTTAACACATCGGTGAGTGACGGCCAGGATGACCAGGAATGGAGACGGCGCCAGGACGGAGTGGGGGGGACACACCTAATCCCCCTGGTTTTAATCCGTACTTGTTTCTTTACCAGCTGTGTGCCCTTGGGTAAGTCACCTGACATCTCTGAGCCTTGGATTTGACGCCACCTCTGTCCTCAGGGTGCCGTGAAGCTCAGCTCAACCCACGATATGGAACTCCCTTTGCGTCTGGTGTGGTGAAAGGGCTCAGAAGGACAGCCGCCACTGTTACTGCCTTGAAGTGTGTGAGTCACATCCTTAGTCCTTGTCATTTCTAATTACCTCGAGGAGGCGTAGCTTTGATTCCCTCTCTCCTTGACTCGAAGGTCACATGCGCGCCTGTGTCTCACAGGTCTCCCCACCTTTCTCCCTCCCTCGGCACCTCTGCACTGTGCCGTCTCCCTCATATAACTACACCAAACACACGCTAAAAATCCACATTGCCTTCCTGGGGGCGTCCTCCACAGCAACCGTGGAGTTCAAAGCTCAGGTTCGAAAGCCAGTAAGAACTAGTCTCAAACACCCCCCTTGGGGCTGGGTAAGCTTGGGCACCTCATTTAACCTCTCTGAGCCTCATTTTCCTCATCCGCAAAATGAGGCTGCTAACAATGCCTGCCTCGCAGGCTTGCAGGAACAAAGGCGGCTATGGGAAGCCATTTATTTAGGGAATCTCAACTCACTGGGGTGGATAATAAGGAACTAAGGATAATAAAAATGTGCCCTTGGTCCTAATCGGTCAAATCCTCCTTTTATATGTGTGGTTGTTTTAGAGAGACAGAGGAAGGGAGAGAGAGAGAGAGAGAAACATCAATTTGTTGTTCTACTTATTGATGCATCATTGGTGGATTCTTGTAGGTGCCCTGACTGGGGATCAAACCTGCAACCTTGGTGTATCAGGATGATGCTCCAACCAACTGAACCACCTGGCCAGGGCACCTCCTTTCCTCGGCTGGAGTGGCACCCTTGATGACATTTCATCCCGGGTCTGTGAGTTCTCAGCTACTTTTCTGTTCATCCATTTTTCTGTTAGTGTTGCTTTGAATGACTGTCGAATCATTTCAATTCTTCAGATTTCATTTTCTTCCGTGAAAGCTACAGATTCTGCAGCCAGCTGCCTGGGTTTGAATCCCTGCTCTGCACTTAATAGCTAAGAGCCTGGGGCAAGTTTCTTGACCTCTCTGTGCCCCGTTTTCCTCCCCTGTAAAATGGGGATAATGATAGTACCTACTTCATAGGATTGCTGCCAGCGTTAAATGAGATTAAAGCGCTTGAAGGGCGCCAGTCACACACACAAAAAAAACACTGATGTGAACTTTGCTGTTATTATAAGCAACTCAAAGCTCCTCTGCCTCTCCAGGCAAGGCTAGACCTGTGGCCTTGCCTGCGTGCAGTTCTGGTGGTCTCCCTCTCTCTCGCCCTTCCCTCTCCCTCCATCCGTCCAGAACGAGGCCAGTGCTGGGGCCTGCAGGAAGCAGTAGAAGGTAGCTATTATTCCACTCGCCCCAGCCAGCAGGACACTCTCTCCTCCTGGCAATAACACGCTTTCCATGGACTTGATGCTGGCAGGTGGTCCCTCCCATGGCCAGGAATAGTCCTTGTAGACCCCCTAGCCTGTGTCTCCCTGCCTCTGCTGCCACGTCTGATGCCCTATGCAACAGTGGTCACTGGCTCCCAAACGCACCTCCTCACAGCAGCCAGCTGGTAAACCACGGGCTAGTGCAGAGTCAGTTTTATGCTGCCTCTGGGACCAAAACCCCAGGCCAGGGGCCAGGGCACGGGAGGTAGTCCTGCCCCCTGCCTAGCATGGCCCCACATACAGCTCAGCCCAGACCCCTGCCCCCCACCCTGGGCGCTGCTGCCTCAGGCTGCGTCAAGGGCTTCCCGAGTGCACAGAACCCATGCCCCATCAACTTGACAAGGGTTTGCCCTGAGGCCTCCCTCCCTTGGCCTCAGAGAGGGAAGCAGCCCCTTCTGCTCCCCCTCCAGGCCTCCTCTGATAGGCAGTTGAGGGACTGGGGGGTGACACCCACACTTTCTGCAGAAGTGGCTTCGCCCAGCAGCCCGGGACCACAGTTCCCTGACCCTAGAACTCAGGCTCCTGACCCCTTGCTTCGTAGCCACAGGCTTTGGTTACGAATTCAGGCACATGACACCCAACACCACCTGGGATATGTAATTTTTTTAAGGGAATTGCACGTTGCTTGCAAAGTATATTCCAGTGAGTGAGGGAATGAAAATCAGGAATACAACAAACCAGTATTCTATATGATAATCATAAATAAGTTAAGTGGCAATAACTAATGTAATAATAAAATATGAAAATACGATAAATACGATAATTTTATAAATAGCCTATACATAACAGCCTTTTCTTTATTATTAGGCAAATTAGAGTGAGCCATATGAAATTACTGCTTTTGACCTACAAAAGCATGGGTTTTTGTAGGTGTTAGTAATTTCACATGGGCCTAACCTAATGCTTAATTGTTATAGCAGGCCAGGTGTGGTTTCAAAAGCTTTACAAATACTCAGTTAATCCTCGGGGTGATCCCACGAGAAAAGAACTGTTATTACCGAGGCCGTGATACAGCTGAGGAAACCAAGGCCCAATTTCTTACACAAGAAACTTGCCCAGGTCCCACAGCCAGTAAACAAGGGCCGGAGCCCAAGTTCAACCCCACAAGGCCGGCCCCAGGGGTCACGCCCTTTCCCACCACACTGCCCTTCACAAGCAGCGGTCTGATGAGCACGAAGCTTCCCACGTAGGTCTCTGCCATTTTTATTTCAAATTTAGGGACAGATTCAGGGACAGCAGGTGTCATTTCTCCCCAAGAACATCTTTTCTGCCCATCTCTCCCTCCTCAGTCTTCCCATCAGCACAACGGGCGCACACAATGGGCACCCACAGCAACAGCCCCATGAGCTAATTAGCACCTGACATGCGTGTCCAGACCCTCTGCTGGAGGGGCTGTAGCGAGGGCAGAGCATTCTCACATAAACTCCGGATCTGCATCCCGTGGCCCGTTCCTCCCTGGGCAGGAGGTGGTGCCCCGTCTTGTTGAGATCCGATCTCGAAATGCAACCATGTGTTTTCTTTCATCCAAATGACTGTGCTCATCTCGGGAACAGTCTTTAATTTTCTTCTTGGAACCAAGGACCATCCTTACTTACAGCAACAAAAGGTCCCCAGGACGGTGAGGTAAGATTTGAATTAAGATACCTTGGCATATTCCACACTCCACAGCAATTAACGGCCAACAGGTTTTTAGCAGCACCCACTCTGTTAAGAGCAGTTACTCTTTGTCTCGAGAATCCCTGTCTGTCATGTTATCAAATCGTCTTGATTAGGCAGCCGCGGCGGCTGGCGCACTGCCAGGCGGTAAGCCAAGTGGACATCACAGCTGGGACCCCTGTTGTCTGAGGGCCCAGCCTCACGGAGAAGCTGCGTGGTGACCAGGCCTCCGTCCCCACTGCTGACATCCAATGCGACCAAGGCCCCACGACTCAGAAGGGGCTGCCCGTCCCGTTGGCCCATTACCCAGTTTCTTCCTGACTCTCCCCTGCCTTTTGGCCACTCTTGTTCATTAGCATCTCTCTTGGGAGGAAAGGAAAGAAGAGCCAACATTTGCTTGTCCGTTTGGCTCCTTGTCAGCGGCTCTGGTAAGTGTGTAATCTGATGGAACCGTGGTCCAAGATGAGAATTGGAGCCTTTCCCTCTCTCTGCCCCTTGTCAGGCATGTGAACTCCTGTTAAGGCTTCAAGTCCCAGCCTTCCCCGAGGCCCCCGGGGCAAAGTCAGAAGTTAGTCACTCCCTCCCTGGCTCCCAGGGCCCCTCTGCAGGACCAGAGAACACGCCTCACATTGTGCGGTAACTGTCGGGGCCCTTGTCCGTCTGCCATTGGACAGGGGCCCTCGAGGGTGGGGCTGCGTTCTTCCATCAGCTCAAGTCCCCCCGTTTGTGGGGCCCAGTGCTCGGCACATGACCGGGGTGTCAGAAACAGATGTCAAGTAAATAATAAACCCAAATAGATCCTTCTTTACCA
Organism: Macrotus californicus; assembly: GCA_007922815.1. Lineage (NCBI taxonomy): Eukaryota > Metazoa > Chordata > Mammalia > Chiroptera > Phyllostomidae > Macrotus > Macrotus californicus. The sequence continues at coordinate 88,903 of VMDR010001300.1, read as the reverse complement.
TTTGCTCAGAAAATCAAGTTAGTGGTTTGAGAGTTCTTTTGTTTGGGGTTCTCTCTCTCTCCCCGCCCCCCTTATTTGTTTGCTTTTCTTAGAGAAAAAAAAAAATCCCAGAATTTCCAGAGATGGGAGAGTTGATTCACCTCTTTCATTCAACAAACATGTTGACAACATGACATGTACAAAGGGCTGTTTTTGGTGAAGAAACAAAACCGACAAAAACCTGCCCTGGAGATGCTTGCTTCCTAGTGAAGGTCTTCTTTCTCAGGAGTTGTCTCTCCTCCATCACTTCCTACCTTCCGTTCTCTCTAGTCCTGCTCCCGGCAGACGATGGACCATCTAACTTGTTTCCACCAAGTACGCAGGGATACCCAGGGTACAACTATGAAACAAACACTCATGTCAAGTGACAAGTGCCCCCCACTTTTGCCCTTTCGGTGGCCCTGAAATCCATGCTATTAAATAAGCTTTTAAGAGACCAGGTGTCAGGGGGAGGCAGCAACCTGGAAACGCAGGGGCAGGTGGCAGGACAAAGCCTGTCACCTTCTTTGTTACCGTGGCAGCCAGAGCCACTTGGGCCCCCCAGGGAAAAACTCAAGGGGTTTCCCGGGGCCTGGTACTGAGGGACAGACAGAACAGGAGATGAAATCACCTGCGGTCCTGCCTGAGTCAGGCCGTGCAGGGAAGAACACTGAGTTTCTCTAAGAGGTTGTGCCTTCCCGCCCGCCTGAGGCAGACCCGTCTTCCAAGGTAAACACAACAACAAACTCCAAGGCCAAGGAAGTGACTGGTGATGAGCCACAGGTATGTATTATCATCACTCACGACCACTGCTTTTCCCTGAGAATTCTCTGCAAGAGGGCATCCACCCCACAAATGTGAGATGCAGCCAACATTTCAGCAACTGCCCCGAGTGCTTGGTATGGATGTGGTGACTGGCAGGCGGGCAGGTTGCTACGCACAGTCCGAGGGTGTGCTGCTGGGACGGGAGGCGAGGGAGACATTCAGATGGGGCGCTTCCTCTGGCCTGGCCGTGCGGAGGATCAGCGTTTAAGCAGCCAGAGCCATGATTATAAAGCCATGATTATATCCATCTTCGTGTGGACAAGAGGCAATAGTTTTCTGATGAGTGGAGGTGATGATTGAAGTTGTTTTGGCTTTCCTGGTGGCTGGGTGAAAAGAGAACAGGTACGTGCCTTTGCCAAAAACGACAGACTTCGAGCTCCATCGGCGCCTGGGGAGCAGAGTGCTTGTGCGGCATCAGTGAATTCCACCCAGGCTGGGAGGTCTTCGGATAAAGCACTGGGGGCAGAGCTCTGGGAAGCCTGCTCTCTGAGCAAGTGGTGGGAATGGCCGTTGAGCAATATTTCTGCATCCGCCCACCTGCTTTCGCCCATGAGAACCAACCACATACCACGACCTGTGTCTCACAGCGCTGTGGGCCAGCTGAGGGGTTGTGTGCCCAGAAGAGGCTTTCCCGGTGAGGCCTCTGGCTTTATCGACAGCGTCTCTGTCCCTGACTCGTGTCTGTCTCTTTCTGAATGACGCTGTACGTGGTTGCCTGTTTCCTCTCCCATGGAAGTGTGCATGCACGTGTGTGCATGTGCACCTGTGAGCAAGTATGCATGCACATTTACCCCTCTGTACTCAGAGCAGGCAGGACTCTTGCAGAGTCTGTCTCTGTGAGTTTAGAACAGTTGGACAAATTCCCACTCAGGGCATTCTACAAAGGGGAGGAGGGGTGGGTGGAAGCCTTGAAGGCTTCCTTCCTCCTTGGGGGTCCCTGCAGGCAGCCTAGACCCCTGGAGAGCCAGAGTAGGAGAGAACCCCCGTGACTCAGACAGTTCTCCCCAAGCATCCTGCCATGTGGGTGTATTCAAGATTACTCCAAAGGAGGCCCCGGCCGGGTAGGTCAGTTGGTTAGAGCATCATCCCAATACACCAGAGTTGCAGATTTGATCCCCGGTCAGGGCACATATAAGAATCAACCAATAAATGCATCAATAAGTGGAACAACAAATTGGTGTTTCCCTCTCTCTTCCCCTTCCTCTCTCTAAAAATCAATTTAAAAAAAAGATTACTCCAAATGACACGGAACTAAAACTTTGCACTTGGGCACTGGAGGGCTGCCCATCAGCTCATCCAGGTCGCTGACACACAGCTGGGTGCAGGACAGGGCATTTCGGCCGCTCTGCACTGCTCACGTGCAGATGTTCAGGTGGCCTCGGAACCGTGGCGTAAGTCTCCTGGGAAGGGCTAGGTGTGTGCATGAGGTCACCGAGCTCAGTGACTGCTTAACCAGCCTCAGCCTGCGCCTCGGTGACACACATCTGCTGACGGGACGGATCAGTGCATCGTGCTGTCAGCTGACTGGTGGGCCATGCTTGAAAGACTCCTGGCATGCGCCCTGCCTGCATTTTTCACTCTTGACTGAGAGCATATGCTGCACACGATCAGGACACTGTGAGCGTGTGCGTTTGAGGCGGCTTCCTACACATCTGGCGGAGGCCGGCTGAATCACTTCCCCCAGGAGGGTGGCTTCCAGCTCCGTGACATCTGGAGAGTGGCAGGAAGTGCCTGGATTCATCCCAGGATGATTTCTATCTCCACATGCTTTTCCAATTTCATCAGGGCCTCCGCGCTACATTCCGAATGACATGTCCACATTTGCCACGGACAAGAATGACAGATGGAGAAAAATCATCTTTGACCCTGAAAAGTCAGTCGTGTTTTATGAGGTAGTGGCTTGGGCACAGAAGGTATTGTAGGGAGAGAGCCCAGAGATGGCTTGAAGTGTGTACGTTATGTATGTTTTAACTTCTGGAAATGAAAAGCACCCTTCCCAAGCGACTAGTTTATCAATGCAATGGAAATAGCATTTAGAATTTTAATTCTTTTTTTTTTTTTACTGAGGCATTACTTAGAGCAAAAGGCACAGATTGTCAGCGTATACCTGATGACTTTTTCATTTTTACACATGCACCCACCCATGGAGCCACCGGCCAGATAAAGGTCTAGAACATTCTCAACTCTCCAGAAGGCTCCCTTGTACCCATCCCTGTCAACAGCCAACCCAGGAAGGTCACCATTTTAATTTTATTTAAAAAGGCATTTTTATTTTGGGCTCTTAGTGATAAACAAATATCTCACCATACACAAACAACAGAAATTTTATAAATTGCCATGAACTCGCACAGAGGACCCAAGGTCAAGGTTCTGATGAAAGGATTTTATAACTCATAGCTTCCAGCATGTAGAGTTCTCCCAGACCCGAGATTTCGCAATTAAGAAAGAATATATTCCCAGAGGAACACTCTTGAGCTGTGGGGGAAGAATTCTGGATTTGTTCTGGTTTCTGAAGCCTATCAGTATCTTCAGGCCAAGTTCACACATTTGTAAGTGTGCAGCCACATGCCTTCGGGCCCTCCCTTCTCTGAAGGACTCCCAGGCCCAGGCCGAGAGCCCGCTGCATCCTCACTCTGCCTCTCCCCCGGTCGCACACCCGTCCAGGAATGCTCCTCTCCAGAGAAAACGCTTAGTCAGACCCAAAGCTAGTTGCTGCAGGCCCCACACTGTCCTCAGGAAATAACAAGAGAAAAGGCTGCAGGAGAGGATTAAAGCGTCCTGAGCATTCCCACAGCCCGTATCTGCACTCTGCAGCCATCGCCATTCGGCCGAGGGGACATCCTTGCCCACACTGCCCACCCAGGTGCCCTCTGTCAGAAACAGCCACTGCGGCCCGCACCGACCTGGAGGGCCAGCCGGCCCCAGCCACATGGACACACCTTTCCCAGACACACCTCTGCCACTCCACATCTATGTTTAAAGTTGAAGGCAACCACTTAGAAGGTTTTCTGGCTACGTGTGGGGGTGCAGGGATGGGGCACTAGCCACAAGAAAGGGGCAGCACTAAAGGAAGAAGCCTGGAACAGGATTCCAGCACCAGGCTGCTTCTGCCCAGGTTCGACATGGACCCCCTATGGGATCTGGACAGGCCACAGCATCCTGCCCCCAGGCCTCCACCTGTACTTGATACAGCCCTGTTTTGCTTAGGGTTGGGGTTGGGGGAGACCCACTGGGGGTGTGGGTTTCAGAATAAATCTTTCAAAGCCTTCAGCCTCTATAACTGGAAAACTAGGGGTTGAAGGCCTTCACGCTTCCCCAAGGACATGAGCAGATGACAAGGAGGTTTTGGGCTGCCCTAGATCCAAGGTCCCTCCCATTCCAGCTCTGAGCAAAGGGCTTGCCTGACAGTCACCAGTCCTGCCCTCACAGGAGGACTTGGGCGAGACAGGACTCAGCAGGCGACTTTGAAAACCCCCAGACAAGAGGGAGAGAACGTGGCCTCCATGTGTGAGTGCATGCTTTCCCTGGGGTCCCGTGGAAGAGCCTCATTTCCACCAACCACACGAGGAGAGTGGGCTTTTCCTTCTCGGTGGCCACCTCCACTGTCCACCTACACCGATGGCCAGTGCAGTGACTGCACCGACTCAGGGTGTTTTGAGAGCTGGCCCTTTGGCGGGACTGGAACCCACCCCCAGGCGAGGACACTTGAGGGTTTCCTTTGCTGCTGGCTCCTGGGGCCCTCCCTGTCAGACCAGAGCAGGCTTTTGCGGACACTCCCGTCGACAGGGTGGACCTGGTCTCTGGGCGGAGGCCACATTGTCCAAAACCCGCTGCGAGGCTTCTTTCTCAGGACATTTGAGGCAGTATGAAGAATGCCTGTGTGTGGACTGTTAGCTATTGGGCTGGTCTCATCCAGGCACCTTACATTACTAACACTTGAATTCATCTCATACAATGTGTCATATACAGCTTCCAGAATAATTCATCGTGTGTGTGTGTTGGCCATAATTCAAAACCTCTGTGACACGGGGATTCTGGCGGTCACGTCCACTTGGGCACTGCTGAGGCTCTCGGGTCTGTGTGGAAGGGAACGACCTCAGACAGGCCATTCTCATCATCTCCTGTCACTGTCTTAGATGTACATCGCCTGCACATCCTTTCCTGGGTCCCGTCCCATACCGCATTCAACACCCACTGTATGGGAAGGCCCCCCTCCTTGGTGTTCATTGTTCTCAGATCAATAGCCACGGGCTCCGGCTCTTATCCAAAGTTGCCCAGAGTTCAAATCCTCCTAACACAGTTCACAGAGCTCTGGGTCGACCTGTTTGCATCAGTGACTGCAGCCGTGTGCACACACGATGCAGAACGCCTGGCGTGGCTCTGTCAGGGCTCTGCCTTTGCACCGTGCACGCCCTGCCTACAAACTCTTTCTCCATCCAGCAGCCTGCAAGAGGGAGATTTTCAGCATCTGGTTTTTTGGTTTTGTTTTTTTTTTTTTTTTTGAAGAGAACTATTTCCAGGCTGAGAACAACTTGAAAATGTCTCCCCCACCGTGCAGATATCATCGGCTCTACCAAGCTTCCTGCAGCGGCCTTCCCAGGAATTTGCTGCTTAACCGTTTCACAGCCGCTCTAGGTGGGCTGCAAGGTTATTTCAGATCCTCGGGGATGGGGTGGTCTCAGGCCACCCCTCATTTGTGTGTATCCTCGGTGGTGAGGGACTGTGACCTACATGGACAATAGATGCTCTGTGATGAATGAACAAACTTGGCATCTTTGAAGTTAAATCAAGTCTCCTTTTCAGACATACTAGTCTTTAATAAAATAAGCTTTGGTTCAAAAGAAAGCTATATCCAAGTGAGTTTTCTTTACATGCATGCCCTTTTTTTTTTTTTTAAATCCTCATCCAAGGATATGCTCATTGATTTTAGAGAGAGGAGGAGGGAAGGAGAGAGAGAGAGGGAGAGAAACATTGATATGAAAAAAGCAACAATCGATCGCCTCTCGTACGCGCCCTGACTGGGGACAGAATCGGCAACCCAGGCACGTGCCCAGAATGAGAATCAAACCCATGACCTCTCAGTTTATGACGCTCCAACCAAGGGAGCCACACCAGCCAGGGTCACGTGCATGCCTTTTTAATGACGGGGGTGACAGGTGTGGGGAGGACGGGGGGCTGGAATGAAGACTTACTTTCCCCACCTCTGAGATACTTCCAATCATTTTTAATGAACTGGGTTATCTCTAAGTAATGCCAACTTCCGTGACATTTCCCCTCCCGTTTCCTCCTTCTGAAATGTTCTTTTTTCTACCCCATCCCCAACTTTGAGCATCTGATTGTCTGTCACCACTCCCCGCCCCAGGGGTTGTGACTCTGCTGGTCCGGGTGACATCTGAAAACTGCCATTTGTGACCAGTTCCTAGGTGATGCTGACCATCTGAGGACCCCACGTCGAGAACTGCTGAGGTACACTATTCCTTCAGAGAAAACGTCTTATAAAATTACAACGAGTGACGAGTAGATACAGAAGATGTATACATCTATACCGTGAAAACTACAGAAAGGAACAAAATATTGATTCATTCTATGATGAACCCTGAAAATAGGATGCTCAGTGAAGGAAGCCAGGCGCAAAGGCCGCACCGCGTATGATTCCATTTACACGGAATGTCCCCAACACGCAAATCCACAGAGACAGAAAGCAGATCAGTGGTTTTTACGGGCTGAGATGAGGGGAAATGAGGAGGGATGCTACTGGATGTGGGTTTTTTGGAGGGGGCATGATGAAAATGTTTAGGAATCAGACAGTGGTAAGAGTTGTAGAACCTTGCGAATATACAAAAAACAAATCAATTCTACATTTCAGAATGGTAAATTCTGTGGCATATGAATTAGATGTCAACTTAAAAATACAACCATAAAGATTACCAAAAGAAAATATAAGTAGCTCTGAAAGATCACAACTAAAAAGGAAAAGATTATAGATTTGACTCATGTATTTAAAAAAACAACTTAAAATCAAAAGGAAGTAGTCCACGGCAGAACATGATTTGCCCCAGATCCGGCGGTGTCGGTAACCTTACTGTTTCAGACTCCACATGTCGCTAAGACTGACACCTCCGCAGAAAAACAGACAAAACACCTAAAAGGTGAAATGCCCATGGCTGGGAACCATACCGAAAACAGGCTACCTAACTAGCTATCAAAAATGTAAGTTCAACTAAGATACGTTTTGGCCTAATCAGTGGACAAAGAATTTTAACAATAATCTTTTTTTATTTATCTTTAGAGACAGGGGAGAGGAGGGAGACAGAAAGGGAGAGAAACATCAATGTGTGGTTGCCTCTAACACACCCCCAACCGGGGACCTGGCCCGCACCCCAGGCCTGTGCCCTGACCGGGAATTGAACCGGCGACCCTTTGCTTCACAGGCTGGCGCTCAGTCCACTGAGGCACACCAGCCAGGGCAACAATAATTTTTCATAGGTGAAAATCCAAACTTCTGGGGCTGAGGCACAGCCTGGTGGCATGCAGCTCAAACCTTCCAAGTACAGGTAGCCTTTGATTCTGTGAAGAGTGTGTCCAAACAACCATCCTCCCGGTGGCTGATCGGCAACCCTGTTTAAGATTTCAAAACTCAGGAAGCAGCTGTGCGTGAAACAAGGGTCCGTCTATCAGATGGAACTATTCAGCCATTAAAAATGATGCTGTAGAACTAATACTTACTGACACGGAAAGATGCTCATGATAGATTGTTAAGTGGAAAATAGAGTTTCCAAATTAGAATCTACAGCATGAGCCAACTTTTGTTTTAAAAGCTGTGTGTGAGAGCCCTGGGCACGTAGCTCAGTTGGTTAGAGCACTGTCCCGATATACCAAGGTGGTGGGTTTGAGCCCTGGTCAGGGCACACAAAAGCGATCACTGAATGCACAGATAAATGAAACAACAAATCAATGTTTTTTTCCTCTCCTCCCCTGACTAAAATCAATCAAAAAAATTTTAAGGTGTGTGTGAGATACAAAAGATCCAGAAAGCCGTGCCCTCCCCAGCACCACGGGTGTCTCTGGGTGAGAACAGGATGTGATGGCTCCTCATAGCGCCGTACCCTTAGGAGATTCAGAGCTTGCGGATCAAATCCCCAGTGTCTCCTACCAGGGGCTGTGGGCTGGGCACATGGAGAGCCACACCCTGGTTGAAATCCCAAGACATGGGGAATGGTCTTGAATTTTCAGTTTCTCTCTGAATTTTCAGGAAGTTGTTTGATTCCATGACAAATGGGGCGGGGAGCATGGGAAGAGTCCACCTGGGGTGCACAGAATAAAGGGGCACATTTTCTGTAGAGGATTTTAAAACAGTACCAGAACTAACTAACTAAAAGTCTATCTGCTTTTTATTATCTCCATGTGCCAACAATTCCAGACAACGTCAGTGATGAAAGACCCCCACCTGGTAAGCGGGACCACTCCCTGGACCACTCCCACTTACCCTGACGGCAAACCTTGCTACACCCCAGCTTCCATTCCTGCCTTTTCTCACGCCCCACCATTTTATGTGTGTGTCTGATCATTAAGCCCCAACACCCTCTCTCTCTGCCGGGGTTCTTGGTACCCCAAGTGATGGATGAGGGGGATGAGAGGCTTATTTAGGAGGAGGGAGAGAAGCGGCCTTTACAGGCTGTGTCTGCCCTCCCCTCTCCCCATGAAGGAGACTGGAGAAGAGCAGATGGGAAACCAGGCATGGGGCCAACTCGGGCTTTTCCCAAGGCCAGCCCTGGTCCCCAACTTGGAGTCAGGCTCCTGCTGGGAAAGGGAGTGTCTGAGACCCAGCCCTGATGTCCCAGCTCCTCTTAAGACGTTCCCTGTGCCCCAAGGCAGAGTTAGTCACTTCCTCCTCCCAGCTCATACTGTACACCCGTCTGTTAGAGCACCAGGCACACTGGGGCATCTCCCATCCCCCCTCTCCAGGGAGTTCCCTGAGGGCAGGAACTTACTTGTTCATCTTTGTTCCCTGGTTCTGACACAGCAAGTGACACAGAGCAGAGAAACTGAAAATGGAATCGCAAGTGGCCTTCACATTTCCCCATGAAACATGTCTGCTATCAGTCCATGAGAACCATGGTCCAGGGTGACCGTCATTCATTCATTCATCAGCCAGCCAGTCAGTCATTCCAGGTATGCTTGTTTACTCTCTCATCATTATCATTACGGTGGTGATTGTTTTTCTTTCCCGTCATTGATCTAAGTAATTCCATGTGTGAAAGACATTCCAGGGCACAGATGATAGAGGCATGGCTAGTCAACAGAAAATCGGTAAGTTTCTGGGAAGACATTCAGACACTAAGATTAGAAATGACAGACACTGCTGTTAGTTCCCTCTGCAGTGACTCCAGAGACCTGCAGAAGGAATGGCGGAAGGAACTGGAATGGGGCCGTCCTCCCCGGGGGGCCAAATTCTGCTCAGCACTGCGCCCTGGTCACCCCACCCCGGGCTGCCCCTTCTGTGCCGTGGCCTCGGAGCGGTAAGGGAACTACTTACTAATAACGGGTGGGGATGAGCTGGGAGGAAAATGTTACGGGGCTTGTTCGGCCTTGTCCAGGCCACACCCAGTTTAGTCAACCACTTCTGAACCCGAAGAGCATTAAAGGAACACAGTGGAGGTTGCACCTGGGGCTTCAGAATAAAAATGTCATCCCACTGCTGCCGGGACACACAATCCAGTCCTCTACCAGGACAGACATGCGTCCCACGGCAAGGATGGCCTGGAAAGGGACATCTGTCATGAAGAACATCCAACCATTGTATTGGAAAAAAATAAAAAATAAATCTAAAAAAAAAACAAAAAAAAACCCACGCAGCTGACCTGATCTACTTCCTCCCCTTTAAACAGAACTCGTATAATGGCTTCAGTAAGAGCCGTGTCAGCAGTAATCACTGTGGAACACTCTCTGCCAGGATAAAATTCAACCCTCACAGGCATGTGCTGCGGCGGCATTTTAAAATATATTTTCTAGGCACCTGAGATGGAAATGCATGTAAAATAAATAAAAGCCAATTAACCATTGCATCTGGGGAGATGCTGCCTGGGGAGAAGGGAGTGGAATGCAGGGGAAATCCTTGGGAAGCGCACGGCGGCTCGCTGCAGCGGCACTTCCTGAGGCCTGGCTGTGACCTGTTCTGAGAACCCGCGGTGGCCTCTCGAGCATTTGGAGGGCAGGCGGGGTTTGCAAGCCCGTGTCCCGTGGGCCAGATCCAGCTCACAGCTGTGTTTCATTTGGCTGGAGCAGTGTGTTCGTTTTTGAAAAGCTGGAAATCTGTAAATACAACATATGCTTTCCAGTTTTCCGCAGTCCTCACTACTCCCAGCTGTCTTCCTCTGGCTTGTCCCTGTTGACCTGCTAGGCTTCCGTGGCCATCTCCATCTGTGAGCCCTGCACCTTAGTCTCTGGTTCTCAAACGTGGCTGCCCAATGGAATAATGCAAGGGAGTTTTCAAAAATACCCACGTCTGGGTCCTGTCCCCAGGGTTCTCCTATGGTGCCAGCTAGGCATCAGTTTTAACAGAGGCTGGGTCACCTGCTCAGGTGAAGCCTTACCTCACACAGACCCTCGCATCTGACCTCCTCTGCAGGGGCTCCAGGCCAAACTCCCCAAGGGATCCCTGGTGACGTGGGACATGCTGATCCCTTTAGAAATGATGAGTGAGGGCCACTTTTCTGGAGCTTCCAGTAGCTGGTGATTTAGCCACAGACACATTCGGACTCGGTCGACTTGTGCTGGGCATGAGGCGCCTGCCCATTTGATTCCTCACCTTACATCTACAGCAGCACCATGAAGGAAGGGTGCCTCTCCCCTTTCACAGGTGAGAGAACGGTGATACCTGGCTCCGGGTGCAAGCCCCCTGCTGCAACTCAGGCTACAGTTGAATTTATTCCAATGACCATTCAGCTCCTGTTGGGCAGCTTGTGGAGGGCTATATTCCAAAACAGCCTTAATGATTGTGTTGGGTTTTTTTTTAATTGATTTTTAGGGAGAGAGAAGAACATTGATTTGTTGTTCCACGCACTCATTGGTTGATTCTTGTATGTTCCCCGACTGGGGATCGAACCCACAACCTTGGTCTATCAAGATGATGTTCTAACCAACTGGGTTACCGGGCCAGGGCCCTGATGACTATTCACAGCCAGCTTCTGCTCTGATTGGTCAGTGCCTGTGTCCTGATGGTTAGTAAACGTTTGAATTTAGAGTCAGTGGCCTTGCATCCAACACCCGGCACTTGGTCCTATCACCCCTGTTGCTAGAGCCACAACGGAGACGAAGAAGATAGGGTCCTCAGGCCTGAAAGCTCACGGCTGGAGGGGAAGTAAACACTAAAATACTTACACTGGGGTGTGTCGGTCGCACAATAGAACGGGGTGTAAGCTGAGTATCAGAAGGAAGCCACCATCTCTGCTTGGAAATGCCATGGAAGACCCTGCAGAGCCCAAGATGTTTAGACCTTCATCTTGAGGGATGAGCAGGAGTTTGCCGGCCAGAGCAGGGGTGGGTGGGAGGAGGTACCTGCTGAGCAAAAGGCATGGGCGCACCGCGGCACAGCCCAGCGAGCTCGGAAAACTCGGCTCGAATCAGGAAAAGAGCTGCAGCTTGCCTCGAAAGACGGTTTGGCCTGCTCATCTACAAACCCAATGGTCCTGAAAGGATCTCACAGTTTTTTCAGTATTTGGCCCATCGGAGTGAGCTGCGGATGGGTTTACTGGTTGCAAAGACAGAGCTCACTGGAGAAGCAACATCCCCCAGCACCTTCCCCTTTTCAAAGAGCGTTCCAGAAATCTGAAAGTGACCCTTATCTCTGGCAGAAAGGAATCTGTTCTTCTCTCTCCCACTACACACAGTCATGGAAGGTAAGTTGCTACCTACCTCCCATTGGCTAATTCCAATGGTAGCATTACTTTAAAAATATTAAAAAATCACAAAGAAGGGACTACTGTCCCACACAATGTAAACATGAATACTTTGGATATTGGCTTAAAATCGTCTTGGGACGGTTATAACCTCAGTTACCCCACCAATTAATACAGACACATTAGTGTCCACATTTCCTCTTAGCCATGTGTTCTATTTATTTTTATTTTTTAATCCTCACCCAAGGACATGTTCACTGATTTTTAGAGGGGAGGGAGAGGAGAGAAATATCAATAGGTTGCCCCCCATAGGCACCTAACTGGGAATTGAACCCACTTTTGGTGCACGGGATGACGTTCTAACCAACCAAGCCTCTCTGGCATGGTGCCGTGTCTTTTTAAAATCCACACTTTGCCCCTTACTCTAGACATCTTTTTTAATGCTGTTGAATTTAGAAATTATGAATTTTTAATATTCAAACGTCATGAGTTATCCAAAGGCTTTTATTTGACCTAATTGTGGTTCCAGCTTCCAAAGTAGATCCATCACAGGAATAGCAGTATTGTCCGAGATCAGCCAAAACATCTGCGTGAGCCTGCCTGCCCCTTTCCACCTGCACGTGTGGGAGCCTGGAGCCACGGATGTGACTTTGATGTTCCTCGATGTTTTTAAGCCGGAAGATGTGTTCAGGATTAATCACAAATTTAGGGGCCTCGTGTAGCTCGGCCCTTCCTTATCATTGATGAACTGTCTTCTTTTGTTCCTAAGAAGAGACCTCTAGCTGGTTTTATTTCTTACAGTAGATAGAGAAGGACCCCTCAGAAGTTCACGTTGCCTCCCGCCACCCCCCCCCGATTGTGTGAAGTGAACCTGATTACCCATGCAAACTGGAGGATCCCCCAAGAATCAATACATTTCGTGACGTCAGCTGGTCGGGGGGGGGGAAGCCACGAAGAAAGTTCACTGCATCACAACGGACACTTGGTTCATTAATCTGTAAGTAGAACCTGGCCTTAATTATTCATGATAATAGCCCTTAATATACTAGTTTGCTGCAACGTATTTCGTATCAGTAATGGAGGTCTCTGTCCTTTCAGAACTTATTACAACTGTCTGCTATTAAATCTTCGCTGAGAGGTGGGGTAAGAGTCTGACCACAGTTTTCATGGGAATGTCATGGCCACAGCATAATAACCAGGCTTCACTCTTCTGAAGACACTTTCATCCCAAGGATCTCAAAGCGCTTTACGAGCCTTCATTAGGGCCAGGAATACCCCCAAGGCAGCAGGGTTTTACTGTCTTTGTTTTATGGGTGAAGAAATAAGACACAGGCTGGTGAAGTGACTTGCCCAAGGTCACAGGACAAATCAGCGGGACATCTGGGAGGGCACAGGCAGGTTCAGGCTGGTGACTGTTTTTCTTCAGGCTCACAAGGAACCATTTGTGTGTCTTTTGAGCTACAGGGCCACGGCCGTGACTTTGAATGTTTAGGTGGCCCCTGTCCACTCGGGCACATTCCAGGCACATACCAGCACCCCCCCCCCCAAGAGGGCCTGCTGGCAAGAAGAGTAAACTTCCAATCCAAAAATTCCTTATTAATTACTCAGTCTTTCTGTTCACGATTCCCCTACCACTTCAGATGGCATGGGAAAGAGTCCAGTGAAGTGTGCTGACGGCTGCTGCTGTCACATCCACCGGTGGCTCCCTAAAAAGAACTGAGTGCTTGGGGGTTTTGTTCCTTTTTTAATATTATTACTATTTTTAATCCTCACCCGAGGATATGTTTATTGATTTGAGAGAGAGAGAGGGAGGGAGGAACGAGACAGGGAGAGACAGAGAGAGGGAGAGAGAGGGAAACATCGATGAGAAAGAAAAACATCGATCAATCGCCTCTCGTACGCACCCGACCAGCGATGGAGCCTGCAACCTTTCCGTCTACGGGACGACACTCCTACTGAACCAGCTGACCAGGGCTGGGTTTTTTGTTCTCATGAAGAGAGATTTTCATCTTCTATTAAATAGGATTTTCCTACAGGATCACTGCTACGGTTAGAGTCTGCTGTTGTGTTGGGAGAATTCTAGATAATGAAGTGGCGGGTTCTCCTCATAAATGTGGCTGTTCTTCCTAAACCCTCAAGAAAACTGAGAAAGCACTCTGAACAATTTTTTTTTTTATTGCTAGTGGCATCTCCAGCAACGGGTCCCTATGTTGGGGGTGGGGGTGGGGAATCTTTACAGTTTGTTTTGCTTTAAACGTGTGTATTTGATCCCAGCTCAGATTTACATTTGAACCATGTGAAGAGCGCGTGCACTCCCCACCGTGTGGAATGCCAGGAACCGAGTTCACGCTGCAAAGGAGTGAGCTTTCAGCTCTGTCCTTTGTGACAGATTCCAGAGCGTCTCTACCTTAAGGCAGGCGGGTCACCAGGCCGTTTCTGTGACCCCCCCTAACCTGTACCAGGCTGCAGGCAAGCACTGCTGTCAGCTCTGTTTACTCTGGCAAGACTGATGGCATCCAGGTGGATTTCCCAACCCCTGCGCCTCCTCGCTCTCCACCCTCACTTCTACCCGGCCCATGACGGAGGTGGCTGCATTTGCCAATTGAATAGTTAGGCGGTGAGTTGCTGTGCAAAAACTCCAGTCTGAGAAAGAAGCTTTGCTCCCGAGTTCAAACACTCGTTTCCCTTCTAATGAGTGCAGGGCCACACCTGATTCCTCCACCCTCCCCACCATCGCCCCTGCCAGCGTGTCCCCTGGCCTCTCCCAAAAATGTGCCTTTGCCCTATTACTGGCCCTGCACCCCCGGGTGAAGTCACTCGCCTGGGAGGGCTGTGCTGCTGGGCAGATAATCCTGTTAAGCATCTGGAGGGCCTGGTCAGGAGATGTGCAGCTCAAGAATGTCAGGAGTAGATGGAACGGTGCTGGAGGTGGGCTCCTGGCTCGGTGCTGAGGGAAAACAGGCTGCTGCCCTGGTCGGCATCAGCCTCGGGTCGGCTGGCTCCCACCGGCTGGTGATAAGCTGCTGACCACAAGGACTAATTATTAGCGATGACTGTTTGCACACCAGGGAGGGTTGCTGGCTCCTGGGACGCGGCAGTAAGCACTCGGGACATGAGTAAGACTCCATTTCTGGGTAATGTGTGCGGAGTAGGGGGAGGGACAGGGAGGTGAAGGTAAAGGACAGGGCAGCAAATGTGAAACAACATGGTCCAGAATCCAGAGAGGGAATGATCCCTGGGGAGCCGAAGGAATCGAGGTGGTCACTGAAGGAACAAAAGGGGCCAGGCCAGGGGGACAGAAGTGACATAAGCAAAAGTGCTGAGGAGGGAACTAATAAGCCCACTAACAGTGACAGAGGGACCAGCCTGGTGCCAGAGTTCACAGGCAGCAGAATGGAAGAGTGAGGCTGGAGGGCCAGGTGGGGCTGGGCAAAGACAGCCTGGAGTGCAAGGCAGAGGGCTTATTCAGGCAGCAAAATGAAGAGTTCTGGAAGGGCGAACCAAGGAGGTGAGAGAGCGACATGACCCAGGGGTGTTCTAGAAAAATTAACCTGGCATCAGTGTGTAGGTGGAAAGAGACTGAAAGCAGGAAGCCCGCTGACTGCAGCAACCCACACAGGACTTGATAAGGGCTTGGGCGGTGGCTGCTTCACCTACTCAGAGTCTAGAACCCTCTTCAGCCCCTACCCGCCACACCCTTTCATGGTTAACTTCACTCATCTCTGTGGTCCTGGCGTCAATGCCGCCGCCTCCAGGGAGACCTCCCGGACTGACCCCAGATGAGGCAGGGTCCCCCTGCTACAAGTTCCCACTTGCTTTGTCGTGATTACCTCATTGTGGTTGGTGGGGGGAGGGGCAAAAAATAATATAAAATTTGGCATCTTAACCATTTCTAAGTATGCAGTTCAGCAGTGTTAGGATATTGGCATTTTTGTGTAAACATCGTCGCCATCCGTCTCCAGAACTCTTTCATCTTGCAAACCTGAAGCTTTCTCCCCACGAAACAGTAACTGCCCATGTCCCCCTCCCCCAGCCCCTGGCAAAGACCATTCTACTTCCTGTCTCTATAAATTTAACCACTCCTAGGTACTTCGTATAATAAATGGAATCCTACAGTGTTTGTCTTTTTTGTGACTGTTTCACTTTAGCATAATGTCCTCAAGGGTCATCCACGTGGTAGCATGTGACAAAATGTTCGTCCTTTTTAAGGTGAGATAATATGCCGTTTTCATGTACGCATAACGTAGATGCAAGGTCACATTGTATTTATCCGTTCATCTGTCGATGACCACTTGCAGGCTTAAAACAGAAAACGGAAGGACTCTGATGGAACAGACACAATAAACACATCAGAGTGCATTCTTGCCGTAGGGGTAAGTACTGAGAGGGAGAATCAGTTGTCAGGACTCCAATGTAGTACGATTAGCAAAATAGGAAACAACACTTCTATCATGTCCCTAAAACCTAGGAACACGAACCAATCAGCCCCTGTCTTGCATGGAGTGCAAGTGGTAGGTTGGGTATTGAAGGCTTTATACATAATCTGACTCCTCTCACCTTAAACCCCCAAGTGAGTGGATGAGGAGTGGTAAGGTGCTCTTCCTCCTGGCTGCATTTTCCCAGCACCCTCCCTCTGTGGCAGCATCTGTCCCAGAATGCACAGAGGCTGGCTGCCTGGGACCAGCCCCCTTGGCTGCACGACCCCAGAGGCTCTCACAAAACCCGGATGCAATTCTCTGTTACTCAGCCTCACTGGCCACCGGAGTCCGCATTTAGCTCCTAACAGGAGCCCTAGAGTACTTTCTCTCTCGACGCCATTCGGTTCTGGATTCCCAGCACCTCATGGTACACACGTTGGACAGGTGTCCTTCCTTGAGAGCAGGACAATGGGTATAAGACAGTTTTCTGAAAAGTTATTGCCTTGCAGCTAAAGGTGCAGACGTGTGTGGGAGGGCACATGTGTGTACACACACGGACACACTCCCCGGGGCCAAGGAACGGAAGAGGAGAGGCTGCAATGGTTATTGGTGACTGGGGCATGGAAAGGAGAGATTATGAGTGACCATCACCTCAGATCCTTCCCCAAGTGGCCAGCTGGGACTTCAGCTCCCCTCTGCCCATGTTATCACTTTGTTCGGGCTATTACGCAGATGTTTGTGTAACGGCCAGGGTGCACTGAGGTCCAGAGCCCCTGGGTGCGGAGGGGCCTCTGCTGACCTACGTCTAATGCACCAGACTGCTCCCAGGCCCCGGTGCCGCACTGAGCTGGAACAGAGTCATCCATGAGCATCTCTGCCTGAGAGAATCAACCAAATCTCCATCAACAAAAACCGTGGGCTGGCAATAAATTACGCTGCTCATTGTTCAACATAATGGCCGCATCTCTTGACATACATGCACAGTTCGAAGATTCATCAGGCATTTACATTTAGAGAGAAGCTGTGGTTGGGAGGGTCATGTGTAATAGAGTGATGCTAACTTTCAATACAGGTGATAAAATAGAAATTCAAAATTAAAGAATCTTATCTAACACTTGCTTGTTGTAAGTGAACTTTAAAATTGTTCTTGGAAATTGGAACATGTTATGGCAATGTAGAGACAGTAAAGATATAAAATCGATACAGAACTTCCAATAGAAATTACTGTGGACCCTTGAACAATGCGGGTTGAGACTGCACAGGTCCACTTACATGCATTTTTTTTTAAATAAATACCTGTCCTGTTTTCAATCTGCTTGGAATTCCGCAGATGCAGAGGGTTGACTGCATCGATCTACATTCTACACCATTGTATACAAGGGACTTGAGTGTCTGCGGACTTTGGTATCCGTGGATACTGAGGGACAACTAGGTTAAGGGGGAGTCAAAATTACATGTGGATTTTTGACTGCACGGGGCCAGTGCCTTATATCACCGGTTGTTCAAGGGCCTAATGCATACATTTGAGAGGTCTTAGTACCCTGGTTGGATAGCTCAGTTGGTTAGAGTGTTGTCCCGATACA
Source organism: Macrotus californicus (assembly GCA_007922815.1). Lineage (NCBI taxonomy): Eukaryota > Metazoa > Chordata > Mammalia > Chiroptera > Phyllostomidae > Macrotus > Macrotus californicus. The sequence goes on along the minus strand of VMDR010001300.1, from coordinate 71,161 downwards.
CCAGGCTTGAGGATTCAATGCCGGTCAGGGTGCACACAAGAGTCTACCAATGACTGCATAAGAAAGTGAAACAACAAATCTGTCTCTCTCTCTCTAAAATCAATTAAAACTTTTTTTAAAAAGAAAAGTGTTAGTCAAAAGTAAGTGCAGTCCATACTTTCAACCCCTCTCCAACCTTCACTGCACGACAATGATAAATACAATGTAAAAACAAAACACTAAAAATATACAGCCGTGCTCAAAAAGAAGATAAGCACCTCCACGGACCATAAATCTATCAGGAACACAAGCTTACACGGGGTAAAAGCAGAGTTTATGTTCAAAAATACCCCGTGAGAGATGGGGAAACCAAAGCCAGCATCATCGCAAATCAGAGTTCCAAACCGGGAACAATGAGAGGACCGCTCTCAGGTCCAGGATACAGGATGGCCTTTCTCCCACCCCCCTGGCTACGTGGCTTTCTTAAGAGCCATAGGTCCAGGTGGCAGTCTTAGCATTTTTTTTCAGGCTTCCTTCATGAGTAGGGGTGTCCCGACTTAATCTACGTTGGATAAGGTGATCCTAGACCAGGGTCCCCACTCTTGCACTAAGTTTTAAGTCAACAGTGAGTAGATAAATTCATTCCAGATGAAATGACAATAACAGAGCTGTCCCAAATGACTTTAAAATGATGACTTTAGGATCTTCAAGAGACAAATGAATGAATAACATCTATAAAAGAATATCAAGTTATGAAACAAAATAGGCAGAAATGAAATAAGGATGGAAATATCAGAAAGAACTTACCATAAAACTTAGAATTGAAAAATATATTTGTTAGTGGAAATAAGACTCCTCTATATTGGACACAAAAAGAAAAGTAGAAAATTGAGAGACAGTACCAGGAATATACCCAGAAGGGAGCATAGACAGATGAAGATAAATAAAAAAGAGCAGTTTAGAACTCCAGGTGATGGATAGAGAGTTTCTAACGTGTGTCTAGTCATAGTTTGGAGTAAGAGGATAGAGAAAACGAGGGAGAGCAATAGTGGAAGAAATGTTGGCAAGAATTTTTGTTCATACTGAAAGAATGTACCAAATACTGAGCCGGAGAACTGAAAATAAATTCTTCTTAGACACATCATTATGAAACTGCAGAAAAATCAAGGATAAAGAGAAAAAAATTAAAGCTAAAGACAGATTACCTGTTATAAAATGATAATCACATCACTCATCAATATTATTAAAAGCCAAAGGATTCTAATGGAATAACATCATTAATGTGCTGAAGGGAAAAATCATCAGTTGAGAATCCTCACACAGCTGTACTATTATTCATGAGTGAGAGAGCAAAACTTTTTCAGATTTACAAACGGTATGGGCATTTTCTATTGACAGATCCTCACTGAAAAGACTACCACAGGATTTACTTCAGCAAAAAGAAAAGTGAAGCCTAAGGGATGAAATGGGTGCAAAGATTGCACAGCATAGGGAAAGGTATATTGGTAGGTTACAACTATGGGGTATAAATTTGGGCCAGAAGTTCCCTAAAGATGCATAAGGCAAAAAGGAAATGTTGAAACATGGGCAAACAAAGAAATAATTCACCAACTTTAATAAGGAAGAACTCGATCTTCTGGAGATTGTGTTTGTTCAGCCATTCAGCAGAGGAGGGATGAGCGACCTGCATCACCTGATTGATTTATACTCGACAGGATATTCCAAGAAAGATTTAGGTTAGCTAACCTGCAGCTATTCCTGGTCTCATCTTCATTTTCAGATCCAGAAACTTCCTAAGGGAGTCGTTGGCAAGCTTTTGATTGAACCTCTGGCACTAGTCCCAGGGAGAACTCTCCGTGTTCGAATGAATCATGGGATGTGGGTTTTTTTTTTTAAGCAATCCAGTCCCTCAAGCCTCCCAGGCAAACACGGTAAAGACTTTCAGCAAAGTAAAACTTAAAGGAGAAAGGAACATGGGGCCTATGAAAAAATTCTGCAGGACTCAAGACTATGTAAGATCCCAGAGGAACAACTTCCTTCTCAAGGAGGTTAACCAGAAGATAAAGCTGCTTTCTATTTCCAATGAGATAAAGGAATTCATTGTCTCAATCAATGAACAGGTCAGCATAAAAAGGGAATGCAACAAAACTATACCTGTAATAGTGGAAATCAGGTCTTCATTAAAAGCAGTAAAGGCAGAATGAAAACTACAGAGCATGTGTTTATCCAAATAGATGAGAATGTGGAGAATGGTATACCGAATGCCAAATAAATCCATATAAAATATTTTAAATGAAGCCAAAGAAGACAAGAGACATGAAGAACAGGATGCTAACCTGACGGCCGAACTGTGACTGTAACAGCCCTGATAAAGGAGGGACATCGGGTTAAGAGTTAATTACTGAAGTTCCCAGAATTTGAGGAGGAAGGCACTAAAATTGTAAATCGGGAAGACCTACCTTATCCCAGAAAAAATGAATAAAAAGGAAACAATATCCTGATGTATTCTTAAACCTCAAGGGAAAAGTATAATTACAATGTGATAATCAGTTGGGGACGGGGGAAAGGTCATATTAAAGGAGATAAAATCAAGCTTGCTTCACATATCTCTTCTGAATAGTCAGTGTTAGCCCTGGCCGGTGTGGGTCAGTTGGTTGGAGCATCATCCCATAGATCAAAAGGTCGTAAGTTCTACTCCCGGTCAGGGCACAGACAGGTTTGATCCCTAGTCAGGGAGCATATGAGAAGGCAACCAATCAATGTTTCTCTCTCACACTGATATTTCTCTCTCTCTCTCTCCCCCTCGCCCCCCTTACCCTCTTCCTTCCTCTCTAAAAGCAATGAAAGAATGTCCTCAGGTGAGAATTTAAAAAATAGAAATTAAAATAGTCCATGTTAAAAGAGAAAGGAGAAACTCTGCATCCCACTTCAGTGCAGATGTGACACATGAGAAGTTCAGTCCCAGCCACCGGGGTTCATCATAAAGAAAACAGAAAGATGCTCTAAGAGCTGGAGGGACCAAAGAGCATTAAGAAGCTTAGTGCTGCCTATGCAGATATGCTCCAAAGTCCTTGCATCATGGTGGTCAGAATCAGTGAAAGAACTATTAGGGTTCAGGTCCCTGCAGTGTGGGCTGCACCCAGGGACACTCTTCCAACAAAGTACAGCAGAGGGGATAGGATGTCACCTTTGAGAGCAGGTTACCAAAAGATTCCTTGCTTTCTCCCTTGCTTGCTCTGAGCAAAGTACCACCATGTTGTGAACTGCCTTATGGATAGACCCACGTGGCAAGAAATTGACAACTCTGGCAAACAGCCAGCCAGGATCCAACACCTGCCAACAGCCACATGGTGAGCTTGGAAGCAAATTCTCCCTCAGTGAAGCCTTGAGATGACTGCAGCCCCAGCCAACACCTTGAACGCAGTCTTACTAGAGACCCTGAGCTGCAGGGCCCGCTGGGTCACGTCCTGTAAGGCAATAATGGCTGTTGCTTGAAGCCACCACATTTTAGGACACTTTGGTACATGGCAATATATAACTCATATGCCTATTGTCTGGTTATATTTTAGATTTCAGAAGAGTAGGAAAAGGAAGAGATATTTCTCTTTTTCCAAGAAATATAGTATTTCTTTTTTTTTCCATGAAAGGGAGTCAAAAAATACCACCTTTGATGAAGTATAGAATAAAAAAAAATATAAAGTGTTTTAAGACAGTATGACTAGGATTACCAATATGGTGTGATTGGCTTCCAAATAGCCAAAAGTCAACAGAACATATGCCACATGTCAGCACGAAAATGGAAAAGAAAGACTGGGAAAGCATGTCATGAAATCTCTAAAGTCACGGCGAGTGCAGAATTAGGTCAGGTACCATTTCAGAGAACAAGGACGATCCGATCAGGGTGATTTTAAAAAGAGAAACCAGCGGCATTTACCTATTTGGTAAACAAATATGTATTGAACATCTACCGGGATTCCTGGTAAACAAGGCTGACTCAATCTGATCTTGAATAATAACAGGCAATTACAACACAGAATAGTAAGTGCAACAAGGAAGAAAGTCCAGGGCAGGAGAGAAGTGGATCGATGTCCCTTTTTCTACCTTCCTGTGTTTAAGCTCTTCTGTTTCGGGCTATCCACGTATCAGCACCAGCCTCCAAGCAGCCTTACAACACCCCCAAGCCCTAACCCCCTCCCCTCCCCACACACAGGATTGCAGAGAAAATGTTTAATTCACTCTCATTAGGCTGTGACAGATTAGAGCATGCGCCCCAAAACATAATTAGAGAATATGAACACTACAATTTTAAGGTGGAATAGTAGATTAGACTTCATAAGCAGAAACACAAATCATTTTACTATAAGACCCACTCAATAAATTCAAACAAGTAGAAATTATGTTAGCCATAATCTTTGTTCATAGTGAAGTAAAGTAAGAAATCATCTAGTTTAAGACAAAGAAAGTCATTAATATATTGGAAAGCCTTCTAAGACAAATGGTAATATAATAAGATGGTTTAGAAAAGTAGTTATGGAAATATTATATAAGAAATCATAGAAGATGTGGCTAGTGATACACTCAGAGTTGAATTTATAGCCTGAAATGATTTTCTGAAAATAATTTAGCATTCAACTTAAGTTTCTAGAAATAGGCCACAAAAGAAATCCTGAGGAAAAAAGAGTAAGAAATACTAAAGGTAAAAGGAGTTGGCTAGCTGAAGGAACACGTGAACTATATAGCAGCAAATCTAGTTAAGAGAAATTAGAATCGAAAAAGTTGGCATAGGAACAGCACCATTATGTTACTGAATTTTAAAACAGTAACTAGATGGACATTTCTCCCTAAAAATGAATTACAAAATTAGAAGTAGAAGAGACAGAACGCTTGAAGAGAGTAATAGAAGAAAATGAACACAAAAACATGATAGAAATAAAAACTCTGCCCCTACCAGGCATTAGGAAAAAGTGACTGCATAGGTGAATGCCGTCGGATCTTAGAGAAACACATCATCTCTATGTTAGAAAAACTCCTCCATGGCACTGGGGAAGATGGGAAACCGCCGACTGACTTTACAAAATAAACGTGCCCACAGACCCCAAACTTCTTTGCCTTACGCACCCACAATTACAGGCCAATGCCCCTGATAAATGCAGAATGCAAAGCTCCAATTCCAGAGGACACTGACTCTACCACTCAGCCCTTCCACAATCCTTTATTGAACACCTAATGCGGGGCACAGAGGGTACCCCAAGCTCTGAGAAAATGCGGGGAGACACTAAGTTAACAGATATGGTCCTTGCCACCACGGGGCTCAGAGTCTAATGGGGTGGGGACACGTAAAAGGACAATTAAAATGTGTTATATGAGAATGACACTTACTCTCAGGGTACAGCGAGGAGCGGGGACATCTAGCCCAGCATGGAAAGGGAAAACATGGCGCTCCCAGCAAAGACTTCTTGGCGGATGGTGTGCTTCAATTAGGCCTAAAAAGTGTAGGAATTAGCCAAAGGGAGCGTAACAGGTGAGGCTAATCGGACAGAGGAGACGGGAGTGGGTAAATGGAAGCTGGCGGGCTTAGAAAAACCTATTACAGCCCTGGCGGGTAGCTTGGTTAGAGCATCATCCCAATACGCCAAGGTCGCAGGTTCTGTCCCCCATCAGAGCGCATACGAGAAGCAACCAATGAATGCATAAATTAGTGGAACAACAAATCAATGTTTCTCTCTTCCTTTCTCTCTCTCCAAAATCAATAAATTAAAAAATGTAATGTAACAGTCCACTATAAGGGTGCTTCCCCCCACCTCAATACAAAAGAGAGTTAAAAATGATTATAGGCTGAGCCCCGAAGAACTACATGAAAGAGAGACTTTGAAGATACAATAAAGAGAGAGTATTAATTAGTAATAGGGTCCCAGAGGGTGTGATCGGTGGGGGAAGGGGGAGCACCCTCCTTTGAGACTGGAGGGAGAGAGACTAAAACTGGGAGTACATATATTTTGGTTAAATCACTGAGGTCATATAAAGAAGAGAGGCCCCTAGAAATGTGGCACTCAGAGAGAGACTTGGAATTATGAGTCACATCAACTCCATTGTCACTTGGCTTCTCTGTCAACACCTGGTCTGTGTGTTGAAGCTCAGGAGGCTGGTGATAGTATTGGTCCAGGTTTAGGATTGGTCAGTGGATGCTACAGGATGGGGTTGCCAGGGAACTCTAGGTGACGGGAGAGAATTAAATAGTAACAGAAACGGGGTTCTGACTCCATAGGTAAGAGAGAGAGGCCAGGCGGGGACTGAGAGAGAGGAACAGAGGGGCCAGGAACCTGGAAGCCTCTGTAGGATCCAAGTGTGAACAAACACACGAGGAAGGGAGGAGACGGCGACACCCAATAAGGTGCAAGGATTGCACGGCTACATTACAGGATGGGCGGGCCACTCGAACATTTAAATCCGGGACTTAATGAAGATCCAGGTGGGGTGGGAAGTTCTCAGCCAATCTTCAGTGTCAGCAGTGAACCTTGGGACATGACCAGGGAGTGACAGGGGTAATTAGTGGCAGCTCGCCAGGACAGAGGCTGGGTCTGTCGTGTCCTCGGCCTCCGTACAGTGCCTGCTGACTCACAGAAAGCACTCAGTATTAACAATTATTCGTGGACTAAACAAATGACTTTGATCCATCTTCCTCACTTTACAGATGAGAAAACTAAGGCTCCAAAACACGAAATGTCTTGCTCCAAGTGAGAGCTCAAAACATATCGCTGGATTTCAGCTAGCCAACGCTTCCCAGCTTCGTACAAAACAACACTGAATATGAATTTCCTCCCCAATCTTCCCGGAGGTGACAGATGATTTCATTATTTTATTACCTCAAAACGATTGAAATGGTATTTGTCATTCCATTGTGCTGGGGAGAAATATCCCAAAGTTGAATGAATAAAGGGAGTGGTTTTAAAAAAAAATCTGTGCAGCCTAAAGGGGTTTACTCACTGATTGGAAATACATCAGATGTGTTTGCAAGGTATATCCAAGGAAGCTGGTCCGGAAACTATACCCTGGCCAGTCTGCCAGCATCTCATTGTTCTCTGTCTCCTGGTGCTGTGGTCTCATCCTCTTTGTTAAAACTCAGAAAATCAGGAAGGAAAACACACACACATACACGAACTCCGCAGCTGTCCACCCATAGTCACTACGGATTTTTTCCACAGACTCCATAGGATTAAAGAAATTAATTAGCCTTCAGCTGAGCAGGTCTGAGCCTTTCTGACTATTACCCTGAAAGAAAAATGAAACCATCTCCCCCAAAGGCTATTGTCCGCTGCGGAATCCGACTGGAAAAGGAGGGTGCTGACATGCTCCTCTTTCCCACCGGACCAAAATTTCAAAGCCTCAAATGTGTGGTAAATCTGACCAAAGATAAAGATTTGCAGGTGTTTTTTGCATAAAAGCCAGAAGGGCAGATGTATCTGAAACGTGCTTCGAACCAAATGGGACATCTGCAATCCATTAGGGGTGTCCTGAAGAGAGAAAGTGAGAGAGGAGGTTCAGGCAGAAAGCCGGCTCCGCAGAAACGCCAAGTGTGAGGAGGAGTGTGGACCCTTCTGTCAGGATCTGAGGACACCGAGGTCCTGAAAAAGGTCAGCTTTCCAGGGGTAAACGTACATCTCTGCCAAATAACCCGGTTCCTCTTTTTTCTTCCTGTCGGTCACGTTATCTTTGAAATGTCAGTGCCTTCTCTTTGCTCAAGTACACCTACATGTTTTACTATTTAAGACTTGGCAGCCACCGCAGATAAAGAGAACATTCTCCTCTTTTGAATGTGCGGACCTTCCTCTCCCAACACTCACGGAGAGCGGTCCGTGTCCTGACTCGGCTCCTCACACTCCCACAGAACAAAGCGCAGTTGTCACCACGGCCTGGTTTGCAGGTTACTCACCGGCTCTTCTGCGCCTTGTGCCGGACTCCCAAGGATAACCACCGGTTTTTATGAAAGCGTGTTGCTGCAAAATACAGCTGGGAAAGTGATTCAGAGGTGTGTGACCCTGGAATGGATATCAGGAAGGTCACCAGATTTGGTTAACATACAGGATCTGTGCCCAGGGCTGCTTTTGGCCTCGCGCTGGCATCTTGGACTGAACTTCAGTGACTGGGCTCCAACTGAGCGTAACAGGGAACCATGGGGCTCTTTAACTGAGTTCCTTCAGGTCCGTTTCCTGTATAAGGCCTCTCACTTGCTTTAAACCATTAGTGCTGGGCATTTTGTTAATTGCTAAACTCCTGGTGACAGACAAAACTGGCCTGTTAAAACTTGTGCTGTAATTTGAAGATGAAAAGCCACACCTCTGGAAACGTTGGTATCAAACCTGAATTGGTGTTGGAGAGAAGGTGTTAGAAGCCACCGTTTGACAAAGTGGATTTCCAAGTGCAGTTAGCAATTACATTTTTTGAAGTCTTCAATTATGCCATTTACAAGAAGTTACTTTTAAGAAGCTACAAGTCAAAAACGTGTTTTTTAAATCTCTTCATTTATGGGTAATGCCTATATTTATGAAGCACCTACTACGTACAGAGAAGAGCACTGTGCCTAATTCAGTCAAAACCAACAGTCCCTTCCCTCCAAAAGCTCAAAAGCCGATGAAGAAAATCTCTTCAAAAATTAAAGCCTGTGGTCAGTGTACTTGCGGACCTTATTTTACTTAAGATCAAGAAGAAAACCATGACGAAAGCGTCAACGTGCTTTGCTTGGAAGAGTCTCCTCACTCTGCCCAGGGTGTGTGGGTTGAAGCCCTGTCAGGTTCTCTCCTAATCTCCTGTCACCAATGTCATCTAAAAATGAACGGATGAACCAAGAAGTTCATGACTGAGGGCCACGTGGTATTTCATTTATCCTTCAACCCAGAATAATCCTCCAGTAAAACTGAATGTAAGTTTATATATCCGTGCAGACACTTTCTATTGAAAACAAGGGGAAAAAAATCTCAAGTTGGTATAAATGATAAAAGTGATTGAATCGTTTACAAATCTAACAAGGCCAAAGGCTTCAGGCATGGTTTTCAGAGCTTCAGCTGAATGTCCCTACAATTCTCACAACTCCACTCGTCCTGCCGTACCAGTTCTGGTCCCCTGCACGTTTTCCTTTGTTATTCACAAACGGCTGTCAGCGATTATGTTCCTTCTTCACAACTATGGGAGAAGAACTTAACTTTTCATAACCGTTTTCTAGAGAAGTCAAACAATCAAACAAAAATCCTGAGCTTTGAGCTGACTGGAGCACCCTGGAACCAATCCCTACGGCCATGAAAACACCTTGGTGCTGATTGGTTTGAGTACAGGTTACCTGAACCAATCACTTGAGGGACTGGGGTTGGTCACCTACCCAGAAGAGGTGGCTACTACATGCTGGGGAATGACCGAATGGGAATTGAGGAGGCGGTCAGAGCACAGTCTCTGCCATAACCCTTCTCCATTCATAAACTCTGGATTCGTAAGTAATTTTTATTCAATGCCAGAGATAAGATTCGAAAGAGGAATCTATTTCCTCTATTCCTCTAAATTTGCTTAGTCAGACATTTAAAGATGGTTTTACTTATTCAAAAATGTAAAATGGGCCCGGGCTGGTGTAGCTCAGGGGATTGAGCATGGGCCTGGGAACCAAAGGGTTGCCAGTTCAATTCCCAGTCAGGGCACATGCCTGGGTTGGAGGCCAGGTCCCCAGTATGGGGCAAGCAAGAGGCAACCACACATTGATGTCTCTCTCTCTTTCTCCTTCCCTTCCCCTCTCTAAAAATAAATAAAATCTTTAAAAAAATAAACAAAATGTAAAATGGGTAACTTTAAGCTGGTTTTTTCATAGTCCTCTTTTCTCCTAAGAATACAGTGACCCCCCCACCCAAGAAATGCTTTTAAAGTTTGCTATCAGTTATTGAGAATGATTTAAAATTCAGCCCATATCCCATCTTCCCTAATCCTTTCTTCCCAATTTCCAAAAACACAGCACGATCAAATAGTTTCCCCATCAACTTGGATGATGGGTGAGTAAATTCGCAGAAGACACCATGTTCCAAAGTATGAGCCTTAAAAGTTTTCTTCTGGTGTGTGTTCCCCAGCCTCCCAAAATTTATCAAAGCAGAGCCTGTCCTGTCCTCATAAAACTCAACTCAAGATGCAAAGTGCCGGTCTGAGAGATTTTCAACCACTAAGTATTTCTTCTATACTTTCATTAGAAATTCAGCTCCTTGGGTTTAGAGATGTAATTATACTACATAAAGTGCCCAGGGAGGTGTCCACCTGTAATATTTTCCTCCCACTGTCTTGGTGACGAGCGAATGAGCTATTTGGAAAGCTGGACAAAGCCCTTGTCAAACAATCACTGTCGTTGATTGTTTACAGGCCACGGAGGACAGAGTACAAGAGAAGCTCACCTCATACACCTCAAACGTATCAAAACAACGGTAGCCGAACTTGCCATGTGTTCTCCCAGAATTACATTTGACAGAACCATCCTAAGCTTTCGACGTGTCCATGTCGAAAACAGGCATTCTTTTCTGATGACAGAGGGTACCTGCTACTGATGCTCACATGTCGCTTCACCGGCAGACATATCCGGGGAAAGTGTTTATAATCAGGCCTGGGTTTGTTTTCGGTTTGGAATTGACAATTGTACCGATCGCTCTTCCTCAGACACCCCCTCCTTGACTTTGGCAATGTTGGCTGTCAAGACCCAAAATGCCAGGCACAGTGCATTCCCCTCTGTGTGGCAGGATCTGCAGGCATTTTTGTCCCTTTAACCCCTGGCTTTGTGTCAGAGGAAGAAGAATAGGAACAGTTTTCTGACACCAAAACCCTACACTACCTTTGGAATGGCCTCATCTCCTCTCAATAGGGAGCAGCCCTGAGGCTGGCGGGAGGAAGCTGGGACACCTGGGCCAGGCCTGTGGCAGGCCGGCTGGCCCCTAGCAGGCAGCTGTGTGTGTGGGGTGGGAGGGGGGTGCAGCTTGGCCCAAATGCTGCTTAGTCAGGCTCCAATGCCTAGCTGAGCTGCAGATGTGCCTGGACCTGCCACCACCAGGTGTCTGTGTCTGGGCTGGGAGGTGACGGAGCAAATGTGACTCTTGTCTCCTGGTGCTTCCCGACATTGTCCTCAGAGGAATGTGGAGGACTCGGGCAAGGCCACCTCAGAAGGCCTCTGACGGGGCAGCGGCTCTCTACCCACCCTGTCCCATCCAAAAGCCCTGCCCCTGCCCTGCTGGCTCTCACAGTCTTCCTGCCAACAGCCCCAGGGCAGGCTCCGCCCCCAGGCCACGGATGGGGTCAGGTGAGCCGCAACTACCCCCTTGCACGGCTGTAAAACGCTGCTCCCATCTCTCGTGCCCAAGTCTCTATAGCTAAAGGTATCTTTTTCTTTTCAATACAATGATCCCATGTTTAAAAATACCTTTTTTCAAAATTAAAAAAATTTTTTCAAGCTCATTGGTCCCCACTGGGGAAAGCTTTCTTGAGAGTTAGTTTCCCAAGGAGAGGCTTTTTGGTAGTTAACAGAATTATTAAGAACTCCAGGGAGCCTTATCAGAGTACAAATCCTGGAAAAGTTGACTGGCCCATTAGTGGACTCTGAATCCAACACAAAAAGCGTGTTACTAATCTCTCTGTGGGTTTTGAGAATTCATTTTATTTATTGTTTAATATTTCTTTATTTTTTAATTACAGTTTACAGTCAATATTATTCTGTATTCGTTTCAGAGGTACGGCACAGTGGCTGGACAAGCATGTACCTAACCCAGTGTTCCCCCCACCCCAATATTTCAAGTACCCACCTGGCCCCATACGTAGTTATTATGATGTGATTGACTATATTCCCTGTGCTATAATTTACATCTCTGTGACCATTCTATAAGTTCATTTTAAAGCTCAGGCAGGCTATGAACCATTCTGCACCAAGAGTGATATTCACTCTACAGATGTTTATTGCACACCTACTATACACTATGAGCCCAGGACTCAAGAAGACATCACTATATATAGCACAGGGTACAAATGAACTGCACGTTGGCCTAGATTCAGCTCGCAAACATATTTTGTTTGACTCACACCACATTTATCAAAAATTTGAATTAGTTGCCAACTTTTAAGTATCTGAATATTTCTAGCTTCTCTTGAAAACTCAGGAAACCTGGCAAAACTGAGCCCACATTCCCGGCTGATGACAGGCAGAGTAACAACTGCCCACTTCAGACAGGCCCTGGCTCTCCACTCACACAGCCCCCACCTGCCCAGCCCCTCGGCAGGTGGAGGGTTCCGGGGATGGGCAGTCACGGCACACCCGCCCCCTGGAAGGGCCTCACTCGGGGAAGTGGCCATCTAGCCAAGCCTCTCATCTCAGAAGAGCTGTTTCTTGCCACCAAAAGAACAGCTCACACTGATTTTCTGATTCTGTGTCTTCTCAACTCCTCCCCCTTTTTAATAAAGTTTTTTTTTAAAACCTTCGTATTGTAAAGTTAGAGAAATCATCCTGGTGTTACTGCTCACTAAAACAAGGAACTTGACACAAAAGGAATGTAGCAAGGCTGAAGCGCAAAGGGAGGAGTAGGAGGGCAGGGTGGCACCGGGGGATGCCCCCCGCTGGCCGGATGGAGACACTGAGGCCCAGAGAAGGGAAAAGCCATGCCCCGGCGCCATTACTGACCAGCAGAATCGAAGTGTGTTCCTGGTGGTCTTCATGCGGCTGGTAGCACGGTCTCTTCCACACGCAGCAGTGGGCTCTCCGTCCTGTTTCCTGCTTCCATGTGTCCAAGGAGTGACAGAGAAGTCCATCAGATCTGGGAATGAAAGCAAGAACTGACTTTAGTAATATCAAGAACCTAATTCTAAATGAACCTGCAGAAGATTAATTAATTTTCATCTAAACTTACTGCTTCCCTCTCTGTGGGTCAAAATTGTCGTATTTGAAGAAACGTCCATCCCAACAGAGTGTGTTCGGAGAGACAGCCCGGTTTCAAGTTTTCAAATTATGCACTGCCAAAATCTTCCTCATATTTGTAACCAGCAACAGAGTTAAAAAGGCTGGTCCTGGAATTTGTTGCTAGTGGGAAGTTTTACTAGAACAAATATAATTCACTTGCAAGAAACACAACGATACTGACCAAAACCTCCCATAGGACAGATGAAAGGTATTTATGAGAACTTAGACATTTGTGGTGTATTTATAATAAGCATATTGTGGCCATTCAATAATACTGTGACCAAGAACTCCTCTGTAACAAATTTAAATTGATCCAAAAATCAGCTTTATGTGCAGCAGGAAGGAAGGGAGGACAGCAGTGTGGGCAGAATGCAGACTGTCTTATTTAGCCCTACCAACCTATCCAAGGACGGAGTTTCATACCTACCCTTAAAGATGAGGACAGTAAGGTCCAGAAGGCTGACTTCCTCAGCCAGTTTCCAATTGCTGGGAATTGGCTACACCCAGGTCATTCCAACTCCAAAACCTGAGCTTTGTCGGCTACAACTCACAGCAAGGAAGCCACTAAGATGAGTGGTGATCAAAGAAGTTAGGACAAGGACACATCAGAACTAGGATAGAGAATGCAATAAGCACCACCAGAGAGGCAGACAGAAGTGTTTAGGGGGTCAGAAGAGGGTAAAAGCCCACGGAGTGACCCTGATGCAGCAGCTCAGTTGGTTAGAGCGTCATCCAGATGCGCCAAGGTTGCAGGTTCCATCCTGGTTGGGGCACATTCGGGAATCAACCAGTGAATGCATGAGTGGGTAGAAATACAAATCAATGTTTCCCTTTCTCTCTGTCTCTCTTTAAAAACAATCAATAAACATTCTTTTAAAAAGCACATGGAGTGGAGAGTTGGTAGGGGGTCAGGGAAGGCTTCAGGGAAGCGGTGATATTTGAGAAAGACCTTGAAGGATGCATGGTGTTACAACAGGCAGAAAAAAGAGGAGGAGCAAAAGGGCGCTGGCACCAGCTAAAAGGAAGAGAAGCAGTTGGGATTTGGAATTCACAAAGCAAAGCTTCAGCACTACTTCAGCCATGTGAAAAAAATAACTCTTACCAACACGTGGAAGGCATGGCTGAGTCCATCCCGTGAGGCCTGTGGGAAGGGGTACCGTCGCGCCGGCTGCAGACCCGACAGTCACCTGGTCAGCATGCCCTATGTGTGTCCCACCTGGGAGGAGGCAGCGGGGGCCCTCTGGACCCCATGAAGCCCCCCTGATACCCACTCTTACACAGGCACCCTCTTCTTTCCTTTCCCTGCTCTTCTCCGAGGCCTGCACCACTCAGAGTCAGAACGAGGTACCCTCTGTCTCTGATTGCAACTCGCGTTTTTTCCTTCCATCTCTCATCTCCCCCACACTCTCAGACTGTAGAAGGCTTTGGTTCCCCGCTCAAGGACCTCCACCAGCAGCAAAGGGGGTGGGTGGACTATACCAGGGAGGGGGGAACAGGAAACCCCCAGTCCAGCTTCCAGAGAGAACCCCTTTAGGGAGCTGCCTTCTCCCGTAGGTCTGTCTGCCCGCCAGGGTCCTGCTAGCAGCTGCGGCCCATCTCTGTCGGCTCCCAGGGGTCAAGGAAGCTGCTTCTCAGGCAGGTCCTTCCCCCTGTGCTCACGGGGCTCAGCTCCAGCTGGGTGTTTTGGAACATTTAATTTCACTGTATCTTTGGCACCCCATAAGAGAGGTGCAAATCGAATCCCATTTACAACCGAAGCAAGGGAGGTTGAGAAAGCGAGCCCCTCGTCCTGGGAACACGGGACAGCTGGGGCTGTGCCTCCCGCAACCAGAACAGGGAAGGGGGACTTGTTTGGGTTCTTAGCAAAGGGGGCGACCCCATGACCACGTCAGGGACAGTCCCCACGCGGCCTCTGGAAATAAGCTCCCCGGTGGCGCGCGCAGCGAGACCCCGAGGGCGCCCGGGGGAAGGCAGGCGGCGGCCTCGCCGAGCGAGACGGGAGCCAGCGAACTTCAGAGCGTCTGGCCTCCCGGGGAGGCAGACGCGGACACGTCTGTGTCTCCCGACAAGTGCCTTCAAGCCCGGCGGGGCAGACACCTCCGCGCCGGCCGCCGGCGAGGTCTCCGCGGGCTCAGGGCGTCCGCGGGCGGCCCCGGAGGGCGGCGGGCTTCCCGGGCGGGGGACTGGCGGCCGGCGGAGGGGGAGGGGCGGGGAGGGGACAGCGCAGGAGGAGGCCCCCACCCGGGCGCAGGGGGCGGGCGTGCGGGGAGCCGCCCACTTCGCCGCGTCGCCCCGACGGCCGGAGTTTAGATGCGGCGGCGCCCGCCGAGCCGGGGCGGACGCGGGCCGGGGACAAGCGCGGGTAGCCGGGCTCCGCGGCGGCCGCAGGATGGCTGAGGTAAGCGGGGCGCTCTGCGCGCGGGGCGGCCGGGACGACGCTCGGACCTCTCCCGTCCGCACTGGGGACGCGCCCTGGCCGCCTCCCCCCGGCCACCTGCGCGGCGGCGCGGGCCGAGGGGGTCCCCGCGGCCGCGGGACAGCGTCGCGCCTCGGAAGTGCGGGCCGGGCGGCGCGCGTCAGGCCGCCTCCCGCCCTCGGCGCAGCGGCTGCGTCCGAGCGCGCCCGCCTCCCGTCCCGCTGCTTTCACGCCGGGGTCCCCCCCTCAGCCAGCAGCTCGCGGTGGGAACGGCCGCTTCTACCTGGGCTTGCTTTCTGTGGAGAATGGAGCGCGCGGTGGCCGTCGGCCCCCACTGGAGCCGCGGGGACAGGCGGGCGGCAGTGACCGGATTCCCGGCCGCGGGCAGGGACGCATCTTTTGTGTAAAGCCGCGGAGCAAGGTGCCGGCGGGCGGGGCAGGGGCGTCCGGAGCGGCGCTGACGGCGCAGGACCCGCGTGCCGTGTCGGGAACGGCGCGGCGCACGGCGTCTGCGGGGACGGGGACCCCGACGCCGCGGGGGCGGGAGGGGAGCACGGAGAAGCCAGGGGCGCGTCTCCTGCCGCTTTACGACGGGACACCTGCAGAGACTGAGGGGACTGGGCGGTGCCTGGAAGCGCGGGGACTGCCAGCGCCGCGGGCCCGTGTCGACTCCCCTCAGGAGCGCCGCGTCGGTTCCCTGTGGCCCGCGGGCCCGGCAGCGCGGGTGGAGGGGGCCGCTGCCTGTCCCCGCGGCCCCCCAGCTTTGCCCCGGGAGGCTCGAGATTTGTCAGCCAGATGTGACAAGATCGCGGAGAGGCGAGGGAAGAAGGAGATCTGATATTAATCAGTGCATAGCTCGGAGCCAAACTTTCTCAAACGCGGTGTAGGAACATGTTCTTCTCATTTAAGGCATCTCTTTGTGGCGGTGCGGCTGCCACCGGCCCGACTTTGACAGTTCAATGGAATGCCAGCGAGCAGCCTTAATTGTGGGAGTGAAATTGTGTGTGCTGGGGGGGCTGCGGGGGGAGGATCAGACACTCTAAGGTTCCGTAATGTCCCCTGGTTTTATGGCCGCGCTCACCGCGCTCCTCTGAAGACAGGGCCTTTAACTCGGGCCAGACGCCCGGTCGCAGCCAGGCCTCTGCTGTTAACACTTAAGGGGCCTGAAAGAGGCCCCGCTGGTGTCCTGGGAATCCCTGTCAGAGGGTGTGAGTGTGTGTGCGTGTGTGAGGGGGAAACATGTGTTCCTACAGCTCTGGGTCCACGGAGCACATCTAGCAACAGTTTTTTTTTTTTTTTTAAATATGAATCTCTTCTCATCAAAGCGACAAAGATTCTGGCTTGACCATAAGTGAATTGGAAAACAGCCTTTGACAGGTCATATTTCTTTTTTTTTCCTGGTGTCCTTTTATTCTTGGGTTATTGTTTTAAGTTGCCAATGAATTTCATGGGATCTTTTCATGAGGTGTCTTGGACTCTTCGTTTGCAGGTACGTGCCGTTGTACCTGTTGAAGTTTTGGTGCAGGGATAAATATACTGGCTTCTCCAGGGTCTCTTCCCAGATCTGTTGCTGTATGTTATTAAAACAACGTTGAAATTGGAAAGGTCAAAAGGAAATTTTTGTACAGGATGTAAAATAAAATTACTTAAGATGTTATACATTGTCTAGGATTTGGTTTGTGCTTTAAATAAGGGTGGGAAGATGGCCACCACATTTGTTAGGATGCATTTTGATAATTTTATCCCTTTTGGCATACCTAAAAGAATAAGAATGTGAGTCATCATTTGATTTCTCATCCAATAGGTTTGCCAAATTTAATTTCACCAAGAAAAGTATTACTAGTTCTACCTCTCTCTTGGTTGGGCATGTCGCTGTTAGAGGTAAATGCTGAAAAGAGGTGATGGAATCTGCACGTAGCCCGAGTGCTGCTCATACTTTGGGAACTCATAATGATGTTCAGACATCTGCGTAATTACATTTGGAATATCCTCTGCACCCGTAGATTCTTCAGAATTGAAAAGGATTTAGCCACATGCTCCTCCTTCGGTCAGAAAGTGGTCAGTTTGAAGTGCGCGTTTGGCCTCTGCTAGACACTAGGATGTGGAAAAATGATCTGTTTGCTTGGGTTAGAACTCACGGAAGGAATAGTAACTGACATAGAGGAATTGCCATGAAAGCATAGGGTTTGCATAGAGGGCTCCTTTTATTTTTATTTTTATTTTACATTGCTCCCATGCAACAGTTAGTCCCTCATTCCAGACCCATGCCCACATTCTGTACCTGAGAATCATCAGCGTGGAAAGACGGGCCCTCCAACCTATTGGGTGAGAAAAGCCACACAGATTCTCCTGTGGGATAAATAACAAGTGTCCTAGAAGCACACGCTTATCATTTATGAATGCGTAGGGGGGAGAACTATACATGGGAAAACAATTTAAAAGTTCAGCTTGTCGGTAAAATTAAACCGCAGTGTAGGGGGTGAGGGGCCGAAGTGTCTTTCAGCTTTTGTACACGGCGGTGGAAGTTATTTTGACAGTGGCCGTTAAAGAGCTGCCCTGAAGGTTCCATGAGGTAAATTACTTGCAGGAGGAGCATGTTTTACCCTAGGGTGAATTTTCACCTCTACAGATGTTACTGAGAGTGAGTAACTTTCCTCAAAAACAGCCCTGCTTGAAAAGAATTAGAAATGCTAAGGTGAAAACTGAATGCTGAGCCACTCTTCTTGAGGTCTGAAAGATCAATGTTTAGGGAGTCGCTACGTTTTTTAAGTTACCTTATCCCAAGTATGCTACTACAGGTTTTTAATTTTACTTATTTAGATATTCTGCTTTTCATGATTTATCTAAGAGATGTTAAAGATAAACTGGGTTCTTTACAGAACGAGCATCTGGAATGGTTTTCGTTTTTTCCTCTGCAAATCGATTTCCACCTGAAAACCTTATTTCCTCTTATCTTGTCATTCTTTGAAGCCCTTTTTCCTAATTCTGGAAA
Organism: Macrotus californicus; assembly: GCA_007922815.1. Lineage (NCBI taxonomy): Eukaryota > Metazoa > Chordata > Mammalia > Chiroptera > Phyllostomidae > Macrotus > Macrotus californicus. Next base: position 52,822 of record VMDR010001300.1, on the reverse strand, counting down.
TTCCCACATTTCCAGTGTGGCCCCATATCTCTACTCAGACATACGCCTGTTTTATCCAAAAAGGGTGGGTCTGAGGGGTAGTTTGGTGTCGTGGTAAATAGAGTGTGAAAAGGGTGGGTCTAAACAGAGAGTGGACCAGCTTCACCAGGATCCAATTAGGTGCCTTCTCAAACGTCGTCGCAGAGTGGGAAGCAAACGGGCTCTCGCTGTTGCCGTCCACACATGGACTCATTATAGACCTGCCTAATGTGTCACAGGAGGCCTCTGCCTTCGGGGGACGATAATCTCAGCCAGCTAATGTGAGAGGAAAGAGAGATGGGGAAATAAAATGCGAAGGCCAGGTCCAGGCAGCCTATGGGAGGGGAAATAGTTGTCTCGGGTCAACTGTACATCACGTTGCTAACTTGTTTTTCCATATAGTTATGTTAGTTTGTCTCCTCTTACAGATGATTTCTGTGATGTGTCAATTGCACTCTTAACAAACCTCCAAGTTATTTTCCAGCTCGACACCAACTTCTAGAAGCGTTGGCCTTGTTCTGTAGCCCTCCGGTTCTTTCTTGCATTACTCATCACGGAGGCAGCATTTTTATTTCGGCCTTGCTCATGCTTCACGATACACTGGGCTAAGTTTTAAGACAGTGATCAGAATGGCATAAATAACGGTCTAATTTTTTCCTTTTTGAAAATCTAGGGTGGTTTTTGTTTTTTGGTTTTTTTACATTTTGTTTTTAAAACCTAGTTCTCATTAAATCCCTAAAAGAAATGTTTGCAAAATGGTGCTTAGAAATGCTCACAATCCCATCATGGTCTTGCATCAGCAACCATAGTGAAGCCGCATTGCTTGGGTAACTGGCCACCTCACTTAAGATTAGCCTGAAAGGTAAATGCCTTTTTTGTTTCTATTTGTGTTCCCCCTCGACTCATGCTGGCTGTTGTGTTCAGAAATTCCCTGCATGTGCACTTAATGTCCTTCTGTTTTTTGTTATCAGATGTTTCTGAAGATTACCACTGAAGTCTCCCAAACTTAGTTTATAAAGGAAAACAATATATTTGTGTCACTTACATTTCTCTACAGTTGTTTTCTTGTTCGTTTTTTTAAAAAAAAGAAACACAAATATTTGGTTTGGTTTCTAAGATAATATTTGCATCTTTTTCTACTTTTTGTTAATTTTTTTGTTTTTAGGACTAATAACTTTAAGAAAAAAAGGCACAGCTGTTAAATTATTTTGGCACACAGTTCACACTTTGATTTATAGAGATCAAAGAACAAGTATTTTCCCCCATCACCTTCTTTGAACTAAGCAGCAAGAGAACACTACGAGCGTGTCATGCATGCTTCTCCTCACAGGTGGACTTGGCCCGACATCTGTCCCCTGGGTTCTACCTCCCACCTGCCCTGACTCCGCCAGACCTTTCTTCCCGCTTTCAGTGGCTTGTGACTGGTGTCGCCAGACCTTTCTTCCCGCTTTCAGTGGCTTGTGACTGGTGTCGTTTTTCATCCCCATACCTGCAGTGAGAAACCAAAACTTGTCAGTTCCCCTTCCGTGTCATTTTCAGGTTGCAAATGCTGCCTGCCTGGTTTCTGAGATTTCCTAAGTCCAGTCTTTCGACCACACTCGTGGTCAGCAGTGTCTCCCCACACTGTTCAGAACGCTGATGGCCTCATGAATCCAACAGAGAGACTCCTGGATGCCCATCAGGAGAGCCCTCCCCCAGGCCCACCCTGTGTAGTCTATCTACGTTGGCTCTCCCTGCCCATGACCAGTCTGTGCCTGGGGGCCCAGCCTCCTGGGCTTGACACACAGGTCCAGGGTGAGCCTTCTCTAGGCCCAGGCCTGTGGTGGTTCCTGCGCACACGGATGAGCGCATGCCTGCTGCCTCCTGCAGGAGGCCTCCTCGGCCTCTACGTAACAACGCTTTTTCCCTCCATGTTTACTGTCCCTCGCAAAAAAGAAAATGCTGGTCAGATGGGGAATTTTGATTTAACTTATTTTTTTTCACTTTTTACTACAGAGCTCTTCATACAAAATTAGAATAGTTTAACTTAGCTTCATGAGGTGCGCTTGGTAATTCAACAGTGATCAACGTGGGGCCAATCCCATTTCATCCATATTCCCTACCCATTCATTCCCTGACCATTGCCAGTACTGGCGTATGTTGAAGCAAATCCTGGACATCGTATATTTTCATTCATAAATAATAACAGCTCTAAAAGAAAAGTCTTTTATAGAAAAGACAAAAGCAATATACCATATAACACCTAAAAAATTAATAACTTTAATGACATTAAATTTCAGTATTCAGATTTCCTCGATTGCCTTGTAAACTTCATTGCCATTGGTTTGTTCAAATCAAGAGCCAAATAAAGCCCATACATTGTCTCTCTTAATCTTTAGGTTTACATTTTACTTTTTTCCTTACAATTTATCTGTTGAAAAAGTTGGGTGGTTTGTCCTGTAGAAGGCTCCCCAGTCTGCATTGTACTTCGTTGTGGTATCGTTTAAACGTTCCTCTCTCCCCTGTATTTTCTGTAAGCGGGGGCTGACCAGGAGGCTTTGTCTAATTCAGTTTTGAACTTTTTTTGGCAAGAACACCCCATGTGTAATAGTGTATGTCCTTCCATCCAGAGGCCAATGACCCGGTTGTCATCTTTTCAGTGAGGAGGTAAGGAATACTGATATTCTAATTCTTCACCTGGAATACATATGTAAAGAGAATTTTGGGAGTAATTCACTGGTTCCTTGGCATCTCTAAAGGTGGCCGATGAGTTTCGCGTTTGTTTCCAGTGTCTTTTGAATTGCTAGATTTTCATATAATGGATGGCTCACACCGATGTCGGACGGCTCGTATTGTCTGTTCAGCTACTGACCAGTCAGGCTGTGTGACTTTTCTCCCTGCTGTGCCCCTCTGGAGCAGATACTAGGGGTTCCTCCCCTTTGTATCCCCGTAAGGCTCCTCACGATTGCCAGTACACGGTAGATGCCTTATAAACAAGCAGACAACAACCAAAAATACCCAGTTTGTGAAATAAATTGGTATCATTTTGCTAAATTACCAGGGAAGATGATGGCACGAGATGGGCGCCTGCAGCAGGTAAGCCACCTCACACCAAGGGACCTCATGGGTGTCCTTCTCTCTTTATCCTGGTTGTCCTGAGACATCTGGTAAATGGTGCTACCGTTTTCAGGTTCCTAGTTGTGCCTCTGTGGGTTTACATTTGTAAGTGAAACAGTAGAACCTTAAAAAATAAAACATGAAAGAAGTTAAAAGGAAAATGGAAGGAAGGAAGGGAGTAAAAAAGAAAAAGTGGTTCTATAAAGAGACGTGAGAAGTACATGCTGTGTGTAAGAGGCAGACGGGCAGAACAGCCACAGAGAGCAGTTGGGTGGAGACCTCCTGCCCTTGAATGAGACGGTTTCCTTAACCAGAGAGGCTGGCTCTGCAGCCAGAGAGAGAGAGAGAGAGAGAGAGGGAGAGGGAGGGAGGGCATGACAATTTCATGTCAGTGAAGAGAAACCAACCCCGCTCCCCACAAGCTAAGATGATCCAGCTGCTTTGGAAGATACCTTGCATTATACATTGGCAGTTTCTTTTCCCCAAGACTCAAAACATATTTACAGCAATTGTCTATATTTAATATTTAAAAATACAACTTAGAAAAATCTGGAGCATTTTTATTCTAAAGCTTGGTGGCTTTAAAAAAGTGATTTGTGATTTAGCAGACTGGTCCTTGGATTTCAAGTTGGGAAATTATGATTCTTACCAGGGACTATCTGGCACAGCCTTAGAATCTTACATGTAAGAGAGGACCACACACTAAACGTGGCCTTAGTAATCTATGCTAGTTAGCCATTTTTCATGTAGTTTTCACATGGCCCTCTCCACGATCCATAAGATCAGTATGTATCTTAGGAACTGCATTGGGCTGCTAATGAAAGATGCTCCTAAATAAGATACCATCCTATCTGCTCAGCAATTCTTAGGATATAACTTCAAGATTGCCTCATGGTTGCAAAATTGCCTCTGAAGTCCAGCCATCACGTTCTTGTTCCAAGAAAGAGGAAAGGCGAAAAAGTCCCTCAGCTGAGCCATCTCCCATTAACAACTTCTACTTCTGTACCACTGACTTGTACTTAGTTACCTAGCCACTAAAGGAGATATGAAAATTAAGATTCCTTTACCAAGGCAGATTGGGCAAAAGGATGTTGGGTGAGCATCTGTAATTAGTAAGCATGACCTGGCTCTCTCGTGGATCCATTCATTATTCTCTTAAATAATACCAGCAAAAGGCAACCTAAGTATCAGGCCCAGGGTCAGCCACTAGGTGTTGGTTTTGAATTTCTGTTTCATTGCTTGTTTCGGAAATGATTCATTGTGAAGCAACTTGTATGGAGGTTTTTCTCATAAGTGTTTTCGGTAGCTCTGTCTGTGCAGAGTCAGACCACCTGAGCCCAGAGGAGCTAAGAACCTACTTGCTGTAGGTCTGGCAGTAACAGCAGTCGTGCTGTGCTAATTGGTCTTTTCAACTCTCCATCTGTATTTTCTCATTAATGTGGCTAATAAGCCGCTGAGGTAGGCAAGAGCAGGTATCCAGCCCATTTTATAGTCCGAGGCCCCAAGTCATGGAGCTAAGGCTTCTACGGCAGGAAGTAAGACGTAAGTTGCCTGAGGCCAGTCGTAGGTTTTACTGCTTCCCCATGAAATACGCTCAGTGTGCTGATGGAGAAGGAGCTCAGGCTCCCCAGCTCCGCATCCAGAGGTGTCCTTTTAATAGGCAAATCATATTAATTTTATACCTTTTTCCAAGGCTCATTGTCAGATGCAGAACAAAGTCCATATTCCTTGGCTTGCCCCCACAATCCTATGCAGAGTGGTCTGTTACCTCTGTGAGTGACCCCCATTTCCTGCCACTCACCTCACCTAGTCCACTGCAGCTACACTGGCCCCTTTTTGGTGCCATGAAAACTCCTGCCCATTTGGCGCCTCAGGGCCTTTGCACTTGCTATACCTGCAACTTAAAACATTCCTTCTGCCTCCAGTTCTTCACTGGTTCCTTGCCATCCTTTGGGACTCAGCTTAAATGTCACCTCCTCAAAAGCCTTTGATGCTGACCCTCTGTATGGAGCACTTACGCCTACCTCTATTCCCCCATGCCAGCTAGTAAAATTGCTACTAGAGATCTCTGCTTAGTTCTTTCATACAACTTACCTTGTTCTGAAAAGGCATTGTTTGTTTACTCGTCTATTTTCCCTCTCCTCTAGAATATGAGTTCCTCGAAGGCAGGGACCTCATCGGTCTTGTTCAACACTTTAACCCTCAGAATTTAGAATGTCTGGCTTAGATCCACTCAGTAAATATGTGAATGATAATGCCTAAGTCTCAAAGTTGCTGTAGGGATTAAATACACCCATATATGGAAGTGCGGTTAGTACCCAATATTGATATTTCAAGATATAATCTACTCCTAGTGTCCAAATTGGAGACCACACTGGCAGTCTGTAAGCTCCTCAGGTTTCTTGTCTATAGAATGGGGGTAGTAACACCTACCTCCTGGATGGGTTTAAAAAAGAGGGTCACCCATGGGCTGTGTTTACTGCTGTGCTGTGTGCATAACACACTCTCGGTAAAGCCCGCCAGCTGTATGACCTTGGGCATGTTACACGTTGTCCGCACATTTACGTTTCCTGAGAACAGTCCCCTCCTGACAGTGACGCAGGGAGAATGAAACGAGGTTACCTTAATGCGAATGCCACCGTGTGGAAGGACAGATGCTGGGAGGGCAGCTAGTCTCACCGTCGGACTCAGGACTGCCCAGTGGAGCTCTCTATGATGATAGAAATGTTCCCCCGCCCCCCACTGTCCAGGATAGTAGCCACTGGCCAGTGTGGCTGCTGAGCACTTGAAATGCGGCTAATGCGACCGAAGAACTGAGTTTTTAATTTTGTTTGATTTTAATTTCAATAGCCACATGTGAGTAAATGGTCACTGTATTGGACAGGGCAGATGAAGTAACCGGAACCCCCAGAGCGGCCTGGCTGGAATGTAGGTGGACACTGCTCCTCAGCCAGACCTCAAATGACTCCCCTGAAGGGGTCCGTGCCAGGAATCTGGAGACCCCAAAGGTCTTCTATAATTTTTCTTCTCCTCTCTTCCATCCACTCCCCCAAGAACACCTCCCTGAATTTATCTTTCGTGATAGGAATATATTTGCATGAAGTAAAGATGAAAACAGCTTTGAAGTAGACAGGTTTTGTTCTCAAGCTCAGTACTGCACATCCCATGGAAGACATGCACTGTCCAGCGGTGGATGTGTCTGCAATTCAAGCCAGTGTCTCCCCAAGCTGAAGGTAGCTCAGGGGTGTCCAGGAGAAGAAGCGGGACCCTCCAACCCACCTCAGCACCAGGTCATGACTTTCCATCGCAAGACTGCAAATAACTGCATCGTGCATCGCTTCTGGGGGTGTCAGTAATGCCTGGATGACCAAGTGAGCAGAGGGTAGTTACTGAAAGAGCGGACCAGAATTTTGAATGTTGATTTGTAGCACATCAACGTGACTAATAACAACTGAGGCCCTGGCTGGTGTGGCTCAGTGGATTGAGCGCCGACCTACGAACCAGAGGGTCGCTGGTTCGATTCCCAGTCAGGGCACATGCCTGGGTGGTGGGCCAGGTCCCCAGTAGGGGGCGAATGAGAGGCAACCACACATTGATGTTTCTCTCCCTCTCTTTCTCCCTCCCTTCCCCTCTCTAAAATAAATAAAGTCTTTTTAAAAAATTCAGAAGTAGTCTGATTAAAATGAGTGCACAATAAGCAATAACCATGTCTTGATGGGTTCAGAATGTTGTCAGCATCTTCTTTATGTTTCTGAAGAAAGGTACATCTATCAGGAGTCCAAAGGGAAGGATGTATGTTTTAAGAGTTTTCCATTCTGATTTGCATGAATACTTTTTTGTCTTGTAAGGACAACTTTTTTGGGTTTGATTTCATTTTAGAAGTTTTAATTTGTCTTTAGATAATGGTGCTATAATTTGACAGCGTTATGGAATTCTGAGGTGGGTGGAACAACACGAGGGCCTTATATTAGAAGTTTTCTAAGACACCGTAATTAGCTTTTTTAGTTTATAAATAATTCCTCTGAGATTTAGTTCAATAGATGTCTAATGAGCTTTATTAAGCCTTATTCAAATAGGTTCATATAGAACCACATGAATGTTTCTTATAAAGCAGCATTCATACATTGGAATTGTAGCTTAAATTGCTTAAAATTCTGTCCCCAAACTAGAAACTGCTAAAACCAAATAATCAGGTTAGGTCCATGGGTCTCATCTGGGGGCAGTTTAGCTGCCAGGGACACATGGCAATGTCTGAAGACATTTTTGGTTTTCGCACCTGGGGGAGGGAAATATTGCTGTGGCATCTGGTGAATCGAAGCTGGAGAAGCTATGAGACCTCCTACAATGCCCAGGGCAGTCTCCTGTCCCCACCAAGAACTATCCAACTCAAAATGATTATAAGGCTGAAGTTGAGAAACCTTGAGTTAGGTATCAAGAGATGCAGCAGGAAATGAGTTTCAACCTGAGGCTGTGAGATGTGCCAAGAATGGTTTCCTGTGCACTTCTGCTGCACGGGGCCCCGGGCAAACACGTAGCGAGTCCTGGGCTCAGCGCGAATCCAGGGAGCATCACCTTGTTTTTAAAGAGGGAGTGGCATTTTCGGGGACGTCATCCAAAATAAGAACTTTTCTCCTTTTTAAAATTCTGTTCCAGCCCTGGCTAGTGTGGCTCAGTGGATTAAGCTTCGGCCTATGAACCAGAGGGTCGCTGGTTCAACTCCTCCTCAGGGCACGTGCCTGGGTTGCAGGCCAGGTCCCCAGTAGGGGGCAAACGAGAAGCAACCACACACTGATGTTTCTCTCCCTCTCTTTCTCCTTCCCCTCTCTCTAAAAATAAGTAAAAATCTTTAAAAAAAATTAGTGCTTAAAACAGTCAAAGAATAGGTAATGAAATATTTCAGAGAGTTCATACTGAGTGTGCTGGTAGCTGTTGAGAATGCAGATGAGTTCATCTGTGAGCCAACATTCAGAGTGACAGAGTCACAGAGAAGTTTGAGAAGCTGGACAACATACCCGGTGTGCCACCGACTAGTAACGGTGCCCCTTACAACGTTTGCTTTGACAATGTGTAATAAAAATTAAATTACAACTCGTTTTTATCCTTTAACTTCTACTCAGTAACTATGTAATTATGCATTTAGGTGTATAGATATATGTGTTCCTGTATTTAACACATTAGTAAAATGTATATATAAGTAGAAACTGTATAACCACAAAGTAAAAACAATTTCTGGCATTAGACCAGTGTTTCTCAACCTTTCTCTCATTTCTCCCCACATCCCCATGTCTAAGGAGACTTTAGAAATGTTTCCCTACTTCTGCTTCCCCCAGTGAAATTTTATTATACCGTACACTGTATACCTGTTTATGTATGTATATCTGTGCTTTACGTATAAAAAGAGTGATAATGTTCACCCCCAAACAAAGTGCACCCCCGTGGGACGATACCGCCCCCCATGGGGAAGTGTGCATTATTAAGAGGAAGACAGTGCTGGGATTATCTGGAGTTCTTTGCAATCTATCACAAGACTTTACAGAGAGTAAAAGCTTTTCTCCCGTGTTTCCTGTTTTTGGTAATTCGGTAACACTGTTGCCATCTGCCACACACCTCCCTTCTGAACAGGCCTATTGTGTCACCTGGACATCTCTGGTCTCTTCGCTCTGGTCAAGCCTATTGTAATCCACAGAGTCGTAGCTGACAGTTAAATCATGTGAGTTGTAAACTGCATTTAAGCAAGGCCGCCGATGTGTTTGAGTGACCACACAGTTTTAGACCCCCAGCAAAACTGAATGCGCAGAGACTCCCCGACACCCCCTGCACAGCACCCTCGTAACCAACACCCCTCAGCTAGGAGCACGTTCGTTACAATGACAAACCCACACTGACTCTTGGTAATCACCCACAGTCTGTAGTGTTTACCTTAGAGGTCGCGGTTGGTGTTTTTGTACACCCTGGGGGTGTGACAAATGTGTAGTGACATGGACCTGTCGTTGCAGCATCATTGGGAGTATATCCGCTGCCACAGTCATCTGCGGTCTGCCTGTTCGTGAAGTGGTGGCGAGGATGTGGGCAGACGGGAACCTCATACATTGCTGCCGGGTGTGCAAAACGGTGCAGCCCCTTTGCACAGTTTGGCAGTTTCTCAGACAGTGAGACATGGAGTTACTATGTGATCCCGCGATTCCACTCCTAAGAATATACCCAAAAGAAGTGAAGGCATATGTCCACCATCAACCTGGACCCGGGTGCCTTTGGGGGATGATGGAAATTACATTGTGAGGATGCACAACTCTGTGAATATACTAAAAATCATTCAATTGTAAACTTTAAGGGGGTGAATTGTACATGTGAATTATATCTCAACTTAAAGCTCTTTTTTTAAAGATGAAAACAAAAAAAAAGAATACCACTTTCCCCTCATTACCACCCGTTAGCAGCCCCTACCCACTGCCCACAACCCCTGGGAACCGCTGGTCTGCTTCCTGAATCTATAGATTGACATATTCTTGACATTTCATGTGAATGGAATCATCCAACCTCTGACTTTTTATACTTCTCCCATTTTTTTGTGTATGTCTTTCTTTAGCCAAATGTTTTCAAGCTTCACCCACATGATAGCATGTGACAGGACCTCATTCTTTCTTATTGCCTATCAGTACCACACTTTGTTCATCCGTTTATCAATCAAAGGACATCGGGGTTGTTTCCACTTCGGGGGACAAGTTTTTGTGTGGACAGATGTTCTCCATTGTCTTGGGCACGTACCAAGGAGTGAAATTGCTGGATCATGTGGTGACTCAGCCAGACTGTTTTCCAAACTGCCTGCACCATTTACAATCCCTGCAGCAACCGATACGTAAGAGAAGACTTGTTCCAGACTCCCTTCAAATGAGTTTCCCCGAGTCCTAGGCCAGATTCTCCCCTTCCTGTCCCCACACAAGGCCACATAGTTCCTTAATTGGCAGATGGAGGTTTAAACGCGCAATCATGGGGCTTTTTCATTCCACTCCCAAACACACACACTCCCCAGGTTCAAGGCTCTCTTGAATCATATGGATTCCAACAGCAGCTCTCCCTGGGAGCCCCCTGCCAGAGCTCTGTAAGAGCTTCTTCTCTTTAATAATAGATCATATTCTACAGGCCTCTATCCCCGTTTGAGGAATTCATCTTAAAAATATCCGTGAAGATTTGTTGCTAATACTAGACTTTAGTTGGCACGTACATCTCTTTTTTTTTTTTTATTTCAGCCATATGTCAGCACACTCCACACCCACGTACCACCCACGGCACTTTAACATGCAGCTGGGCACCCCCACGCAGGGCTTGTCCTGCCTGTGTCTGTCTCCATCAGGCACACAGTTCAGTGAGTGGAGTCAGGGACCATCCTCAGTGGTCTCAAATCTATTCTGGTATTCAGCTTCGGCCACATCTTGATGGGTAGCAGATTCCGCGTGTGGATGACTCTCCGTTCCGATCAGTTCCCTTTCACTTGTTCCAAGACAGCCTCTGTGTACATTTCCGTGTTGCTGCTCTGGTCAGTGCATAGAGATTTGGTGAAAATGTGAGCCCTTACTCTTCTTAATAACAATAAGCAAGATGTTTATTCCCAGTCCATAATCTTATAAAAAGTCCTGATATTTGTAACCTGTTCTGCCATGCAGAAGAATATCTGCTATGTGTTCTCCGTCTCCAGGTCCTGGGCCAGCTGCTCCGCTTTCCGGGGTCCAGCATGCATGTCTGGGCCTGGCACGGAGTGGGCACGCGTTGCTCAATGTGCGTTGCTGAATGGAGGTTTTGTTTTGTGAATGCGGTGCGTGTCCCACACACCAACAAGAGGCTGAGCATACCTGTGTTCTCTTCGGCAGGCTATTGGCTGTACTCTGAACTGCAGCTGCCAAAGTTTCAAACCAGGGAAAATAAACCACCGTCAGTGTGAGCAGTGCAGACATGGCTGGGTGGCCCACGGTAACTATATTTTCCCCCCTCTCTTGGCTGGTGGTGCTTTCTCTAAATAACTTACAGTTTTTCAGGAATGGATGCCATGCCTGAGAATGACAGCTAACATTTGTAAGTTGCTGCTGCGTGCCAGGTATCCGGCTAAGAGCTTTGTATGTGTTATCACTTAGAATCTTAACAACTCCGGTTGACGAGTGTTTCCTTAGCCCCGTTCTGACCCTGTGCGGTGCCCTTACCTTGTGATGCCGGAATGTCCTGTGTGGTCTAGTGCAGTAGCTCTGGCCCAGACACAGTGCAGAATAATGCTCAGTTAAATTTGAATTTCATGTAAACAATAAATAATCTTTTAGCCTAAGTATGTCCCATGTATTTGCTGTTTGTCTGAGGTTTATATTCAGGTTTAACTGGGCATGCTGTATTTTTATCTGCTGAACCTGACCCTGTGCCGGCCCCATGTGGCACCAAGTGCTTGAAGTGTGACTAGCATGAGTGCAGAATTGAATTTCTAATTTTCTTAAATGTTAATGAATTGAAATCTAACTTGAAGTAGCCATGTGTGGCTGATGTCTGTTGCATCGGACAGCATAGATTAGGGTTGAGTTTGCCAAGCCTGACACCTAGGAGGTGCCTTCTGGGCTCCCAAGTCCAGGGTCTTCACCTGGTGCTTCCTGATTTTTCCAACCTCTTGATTAGGCACCTGCCGCCTGTTTTTACCCCCATGTTTTCTGTATTTTCCCCTGCTTGTGGCCATTTTATGCCCCGGGGATGCCACAGGAAAGGGAGAAAGAAAAAGAAAGAGTCTCGGGCCAATCCACTTTATAAGTAAGTGCCTGTGATAGCTTTTAGGATAATTAATCATTTGTATAGTTGTGTTTTCTCTGTTGGAACAGATCACTGAGAGTTAGCGCCAGCCTACTTCCTGTGCAGTGTTTGTCTTGAAAGTAGAATCTTTAAAAAAAACGTTATTTCTTCTATTTGGTTTTTCAGCTCTAAGTAAGCTGAGGATCCCTCCTATGTATCCAACAAGCCAGGTGGAGATTGTCCAGTCCAACGTGGTGTTTGATATTAGCAGCCTCATGCTCTACGGGACCCAGGCCATCCCCGTTCGCCTGAAAATCCTCCTGGACCGGCTCTTCAGCGTGCTGAAGCAAGACGAGGTCCTCCAGATCCTCCACGCCTTAGACTGGACCCTTCAGGATTACATCCGTGGCTACGTGCTGCAGGTAGGGCCGCCACGGCCACCCTTCTCCTCGAACGTCTTCTCACGCCCCTGTCCGTGTTACTGATGTAACCCACTTGCCTGCCAGTGCGACAGCCAGTGCGGTCACCCTGCCCTTCAATGCTTTTTCTAACGGCTGAAGCCCTACCTCATGTTCTGGGAGGACTCCTGTGCTTTCCTCAAGATTTCCGGGAAAGTCGGGGTGTGGGAGTGCCACCTAGTTCTCTGACTTGGGTTTCACGAAGCCCCTCTCCCCCGGTAAACTCTTCGCCCCATCTTGGGGGCTGCCTCCATCTCTCTGATTATCTGCAAACTATACGGAGTGACGCAGGCGCTGTCTCTGTCCGAGTTTACTGAGGTTTTGAGGCTGAGAAAGGGAACTCTTCTTGCAGAGCCACACGTGAACAAGTGCGATTTCTGTTCTCGAAAGCCGTCTGCCGCCCCTCTGCTGATTTTCCTCCCTAGAACCCGTCATCTTTCGATATTTTTGTGTTCGTGCTCTTGTTTGTCTCTCTCTCCACTTCCATTGTGGCCTCCACACTCTTCGCCTTCACCTGTCCATGCAGGAGCGATGGAAGGTACGTGTCTCCGTGCCTTGTCTCCCCTCTTCACTTTGAGAGTGGTCGCACCTGTCTTTCCGTAACGAGCTAGGCCGTCAAGGTGTTTTCACGAGGAAAGAACATACTTCCTGATATGAATGACATCATGACCCTGACATACAAACCAGCTAAAGCATTTTTTTACTTACCACTACACTAGACAATGTCCCCCAACTTAGGTAAAACTTCAGTGAAACGGGGGTGTGAATGTATTTCTAAGACTAACGTACATGCCGGCTTTTCTCTGATAGGCCGCATCATGGAAACAAACACTAATAACCATGTCTGGACCTGGAACCATAAGAAATCTTATGAAGTAGGTAGATTATCTCCATTTTCCAGTTGAAAAATCAGAGTGCTTCTAAATCTTGCTGAAGTCACTCAACATCTCTGTGGCAGACCAGAATTTGAACCCACGTCTTTCTGAGTCTAAAGGTCATGCTCTTCCTCTGGAAACAGGTTTGCTCACCTTGAGAGCAGGACCCCCAGCAGGCCACAAACAACCTTTCATGTAGAACAGCATTACGATCTTACATTATGACATAGATCAATATTTAATGATCCTAATAATCTTGCTTTCTAGCGTTGGGATTAAAAATATGGAATCAATTACCTTGAACCTCTAGTGCATGAAAAATTTATGATGTTACATTCTTCCTCATCTTCAGAACTCTTACGTGCACTGTGAAAAATCTCAGTAGGCCATCAAATACATGTTCTGTGATAAAATATTTATTGTAGTTTTGGGAAAAGTTAGGCCTTGCTAGAGTTTGAAAGATCTCCAACACGCCCGTGTAATTACAGCTCTGCTTTGTGAACCCGGGCTGTAGATCAATACAGGCTCATTTGTTTCCCAATGGTAGTTGCTTGGGCAGATTATTAAAATGCAGTGAATAAATACTCAGGCTATATCTAGGTCTGATTGCTCCATCTAGAGTCTGTAGATAAAGAAGTAACTATTTTCAGAAGATAACGTATTTTCATTTTTGTGGGGAAGATTATAATGCCTCATGCAGGATGACCAGTTGGTTTGAAATGCAATGGAAATGATCACCAAATTTCCCTGAGGCGTGAGCAATATAAATTTCATGTCTCTCTTCTGGACCACTGCTTATATTCATGAAGTCTCTTTTCTGCACAAAGTTTCTGGCCTTGGAGGGTAGCGTGGGTGGGGGCTGAGCTAAACGGGCCCGTGCTCATCCAGAGGGGGTGTCATTTTCGAGCGTGCACAGAGGTGCCTTGTGGTACCAGTGGGGCCCCTGACCACAGGGCCCTTTCTTGGAGAAGAAGGTAAAGAGTGGGAAATTAATCGTACGTTTACATCCTGGTTTGGGTTTAGGACGCGTCGGGAAAGGTGCTGGATCACTGGAGCATCATGACCAGCGAGGAGGAGGTGGCCACCCTGCAGCAGTTCCTGCGTTTCGGGGAGACTAAGTCCATAGTGGAGCTCATGGCGGTTCAGGAGAAGGAGGAGCCGTCTGTGCTCATCCCACCCCCGACCGCGAACGTGGACATCAGGGCTTTCATCGAGAGCTGCAGCCACAGGAGCGCCAGCCTCCCCGCCGCCGCTGGGGACAAGGGCAGCCCTAGCGGCGTGCACCCCTTTGAGAGTCTCATCAACAACATGACTTTCATGCTACCTTTCCAGTTCTTCAACCCGGTGCCTCCTGCACTGCTGGGGTCGCTGCCTGAGCAGTACGTGCTGGAGCAGGGTCAGGACCCAAGTCAGGACCCCAGACCGGAAATCCACGGAGCCTTCCCTGACGGCGGCTTCCTGACTTCCAGTTCCACCCCATTTCAGGTCGAGAAAGAGCAATGTCTGAGCTGTCCCGAGGCTGTGACTAGCAAGGAAGAAAACGCCCATTTAAGTGACTCCAGCTCCTATAACATTGTCACTAAGCTGGAGAGGACACAGTTGTCCCCCGAGGCCAAAGTGAAGCCCGAGAGGAACAGCCTCGGCGCAAAGAAGGGCCGGGTGTTCTGCACAGCCTGTGAGAAGACCTTCTACGACAAAGGCACTCTCAAGATCCACTACAATGCAGTCCACCTGAAGATCAAGCATAAGTGCACCATTGAGGGGTGTAACATGGTGTTCAGCTCCCTGAGGAGCCGGAACCGCCACAGCGCCAACCCCAACCCCCGGCTGCACATGCCGATGAACAGGAACAACAGGGACAAGGACCTAAGGAACAGCCTGAGCCTGGCCACCTCCGAGAACTGCAAGCGTGCAGGGTTCATGGCGACGTCTCCAAGCTGCCGGCCTCTCCCTGGCTGCCCTGGTTCAGGCGAGGATGCCAGAGGCCAAGCAGCCTTCCCGGGCGTCGGGCAGAATGGTGTGCTCTTTCCCAACCTGAAGACAGTCCAGCCGGTCCTTCCTTTCTACCGCAGTCCAGCCACTCCGGCGGAGCTGGCCAACACTCCTGGGCTGCTGCCTTCTCTCCCCCTGCTGTCTTCCTCGATCTCCGAACAGCTGGTTTCCAGTGAAATGCCATTCGATGCCCTTCCCAAGAAGAAATCCCGGAAGTCCAGCATGCCTATCAAAATAGAGAAGGAGACTGTGGAAATAGCTAACGAGAAGAGGCATGCACTCAGCTCAGATGAAGACATGCCCCTGCAGGTGGTCAGTGAGGATGAGCCGGAGGCCTACAGTCCTCGGTCGGACAGCGTGCTGGAGGAGCAGCACGCACCATCAGGACGCTTAGGGAAGCCTCTCCCTGACGGGCAGAGGGCCTGCCACCTCCCGTCGGTGATAGAGCCCAGGGGAGCCATCAGCAGAACCCCTGAGCGGGCCACACAGGACTCGGAGAGGGAGATGGAGCAGAAGCCGGAGCTGACCACGGTGCCCAGGGAAGCGGAGGACAGTGGCCGGGACCTCCACCTCCCACCTGGGATGGAGCCCTGTGTCCCTTTCCCAGACTACGTCAGCTTGCAGCAGCACCTGCTGGCCGGGGGGCTCTTCAGCGCTCTGTCCACCCGGGGAGTGGCCTTTCCTTGTTTTGAAGATGCTAAAGAACTAGAGCACCCAGGTCCACATGCATCAGCGAGGCAGAAGGAAGAAAGTCGCCACCAGTGTGACATCTGTCAGAAGACCTTCAAGAACGCTTGCGGCGTGAAAATGCACCACAAGAACATGCACGCCAAGGAGATGCACGTGTGCACAGTGGAGGGCTGTGCGGCCACCTTCCCTTCCCGCAGGAGCAGGGACAGGTAAGGCGATCGTTTGTCCAAAGGGTGGCAGTTCTTAATCAACTGGAGGGTTGTTGAATCGTGCTTCTGAGCCCTGCCCGCCCTTACTGCTTCAGGAGGGCTGCGTGGGCCCCAGAGCTTGCATTTCTAAGTGCCCCCCGCGCTACGATGTTGCTGAGCCAGGCACACACTTTGAGAATCACTGTCCTGTATATAGCTCCACCCTCCTGGGTGTTCAGTTCTGAAATCTAAACTCTTTTGGCCTCTGGCCACAAGACGTGACCTGAAATGATGTGAGGTTACTTGTTGTCGTTTTTAAAGCCACCATCTGTGTGGATTTTTTTGTATCTATTTGGGGCAGAAATAGCCGTGGATTTATTTGGGGGGCTTTAAAATGATACCGCAGTATATGCATCATCCTGCTTTTACTAACGTCTGGGAAATTCTGAATTCAGAGACACATCGGGCCCCGAGGGAGTGGCATAAGGAATCGTTCTCATGTTAGAGGAAGGGGGAAGGTGCTTTTAAAACCATCACTGCAGCTCTTGGTATTGACGGGACACTGGGGAGCTCAGCGCTTTCCTTTGTTGCTGCAGGGACCTTTCTGCACAAGGTTCCAGGGAGGCCGTTTGTCTGTTGTGCTTTTTTTTAAACCACTTGTATGTACTGGAACCTTTGTGTCAACCTCGTGTCTGGTTTTCTGCTGACACATTCCTGCCCCTTCAACCCAGAACGCTGACATAATCACAGGTCAGAGCTGCAGTTAAGAGGAGCTGCTGCGAAGTGGGTGATCTGGGAGCACAATTCTGATGACGTCCAGAAAAAAGAATGTGTGAGGGGAGAGAAGTGGAATAGGGAATTTGAAATAGGATCACACTTTCCCCCTTTCCTCGTATGTCCTTGGCGATTTAGAAGAGGAAATTCAATCCTTATTCCTTTTGGGGAGGGGTGTTTTTCCCAGTCTGACCTGGGCATGCATTCTGAGCTGTTGGGAGTCATTCTCTTGTCCACTTGAAGATCGGAGTCCTGGGTAAGGGCTGTGTTTGCTAGTCGGGGTAGCAGAGGATCTCGGAGCAAGGCCCGCATGGATTGACAAGTTACATCCAAATGATATCGTGTGAGTCTAAGGCGTGAGTCATGATGGGTGCTCATTACCTGCCCTGCAGGAGTAATCACCGGGTGGAAGGTTGGTGATTGGTGGTGTGCTTACAGTGCTGCCTGTGCAGAACCCCTGTCTGGTAGGTATCCAGGGAAACGTTGCAAATAGGACCTGAACTTAGTGTGCGTGCTCTCTCTCTCTCTCTCTCTCTCTCTCTCTCTCACACACACACACACACACACACACACACACACACTGCTGTTTCCAGCCAATCAGATGCTCATACCTGTAGAACTTCTGGGGCGATAATGTGTGCAAATATGTATGCACATGCCCTAGACCCTGATGCGAGCCCCATAGGAAATTTTAAATTTTGTAGTAGCCGCACGAGAAAAAGTGAAAAGAAACAGGCGAAGTAAGTTTTAATAACACCTTATTTCAGTCTCTCCGAAATCCTGTCCTTTCAGCATATGAGACATCTCAGGCGCTCAGCAGCCACGTATGAGTGGCTGTCGGTTGGACAGTGGCACTCTAGAAGGTGCTGTCCCTTGGTTCCATCGAAGTAAAGTCCTCTGTTTAGTTTCTTACCATTGGTGAGCACTTATGTCCTGGGACCCCCTGGTTCCAGTGTCTCAGCGGAGTTGGCCTAATTGAAATCATCTAGCCGTTCTCTTTAGATGAGGCCCAGGAAGTTACGTGTCCATCAGATGGAGGAAGTAGAAGAGAAGGACACATCCCCAGTGTCCAGAGTGCTGACTTCCCTGGGAAAGCTCACTTCTGGCGAGAACAGCTGCGGGCCAGTGACCACGAAGCATGCAGTGCGCCCTACGCGCCTTCCCGTCCTGTTGCGCATGCCACCCGTTTTGTCTGGGGTCCGCTTCGTGTCTCTGCTCAGAATGACGACTCTTTATTTGAAACAACAGCTCGACCCATTGCTAACCATCTTTTCACTCTTGTAGACACAGTTCAAACCTAACCCTCCACCAAAAAGTACTGACCCAAGAATCCATGGAGAGCAGTGAAGAGCATTTCCGGGCCGCGTACCTCCTCAAAGACGTGGCGAAGGACGCCTACCAGGACGTGGCTTTCACACCACAGGCCTCCCAGACGTCTGTCATCTTCAAGGGAACCAGTCGGATGGGCAGTCTGGTTTACCCCATGGCCCCAGTACACGGCGCCGGCTTGGAGAGCTACAACTCGGGGCCGCCCAGTGAGGGCACCGTCCTAGATTTGAGCACGACCTCGAGCATGAGGTCAGAGAGCAGCAGCCACTCCTCCTGGGACTCTGACGGGGCCAGCGAGGAAGGCACTATGCTCATGGAGGACAGTGACGGGACCTGCGACGGCCCGAGCCTTGTCCCCGGAGACGATGAGTATCCCATCTGTGTCCTGATGGACAAGGCCGACCAGAGCCTCGCCGGCCTGCCCTCTGGGTTGCCCATAACGTGTCACCTCTGCCAAAAGACATACAGTAACAGAGGGACCTTCAGGGCCCACTACAAAACCGTGCACCTCCGCCAGCTGCACAAGTGCAAAGTTCCGGGTTGCAATACCGTGTTCTCGTCCGTGCGCAGCCGGAACCGGCACAGCCAGAATCCCAACCTGCACAAGAGCCTACTGTCCTCTCCAAGTCACCTGCAGTGACAAGGTCGGAGAAGCACGTGTCAGGTTTCAGGAGGAAGGTAGTCCAAAATCAACGTTTCTAGCTTTGTTTGATGCCATGTGGGACGAGCCAAGCCAAAGGTATTTGAGTTGACTTTCCAGTCTTCCATGGCAGGACCAGGACAGGCAAAAGACAAGCCTTGTGGGATGCTGACCAGGGGGCAGCCTTTCCTGTTGCGTTTCTTAACCCAAAGGTGTTTTTCAGTGACGTGATGAAAACTTGCAGTTACGCAGCTGTTTGGACTGGATTTGTTTACACATCCTCTGGGCAGTGGCCAGACCTGCTGATCGATCGCGGGCAGGGGCCCTGGGTCTGGGAGCCCGTTTGGCTTGGCATGAGGCTTGCAGAAGTAAGGGTCAGCTGAGTGTCCTGGGGGAAGCAAGCTGTCACCACAAGTGAGGAGCTAGCCCCAAAGATCCTGTTGTTCCGTTCCTGCTTTAATGACTCCGAAATGCAGACTTCAGTTTGGGAGCGTGGCTGTTGGAGACAGTCCCCCGTTTGGGTGGAAAATGGTTCCCCCTGCCCCACCATGGAGGTCTCGTGTGGGACTGCAGGGGGCCCTCAGAGGAAGCAGGTTGGCTTCCCGCACCACAGAAATGCGAGCATTGCCAAGGGTGTTAGTTCTTGCCCTGTGCCATGCATTCCAGAAGCCAGCGGGGGAAGACCATGCACTTAAGAAGAGTGATTTTCGATTTAATTTAAAATGACGTTGATAATATTTAATTTGTGTTTATAGTATGTGAGTATTTGGGGTGAGTGCAGACAGGTCACCGTGTGACCCTCTGGGTCTTGTTCGAAGGCAGAACGAGTGGCGACCCAAACTGTAAGTCTGCTGCCCGTTTTGCATCTGGTGAAGTTCAGAGTCCGTCCCCCGTGGGTGCCGGGGGAACGAACGTGGGCATGGCTCTGGAGGGGACCGTCCGTGGGTATTTGGCCTACGCGTTGAGGGAATGGTGTGGTTCTGACGGCTGTTGTCTACTCTCGGTATTGCCGGATCCCTCGGGCTTCACCCTTTATAACTGTGTGAGACGGGGGTGAACCTCCAGATTTACTCGGTAGAAAGAAAACTAGGATGTTATCGCCACTCTCTGTGTCTTAATATTTAACTTATTCTGAAATACATTCCACATCATTGCACACGTTTGCTGTTGTGGAAGGGAAGCGTACCCAGTTCTGTGGGATGCGGCCATCCCCTGAAATCTGGCATTTGCAGTGAGTGCTGTGCCGGCCCGTGCTAGGGAGGAAGAAATTGATTTCATATTAAGACGTCAGGTAAACCATCTTTTAAAGTTATGGTTGGTTTGCATAATGAAAAACATCCTTAAAGAGAATTGGGGGCCGTAAGAGATAGATTCCTATGGCTGAAAGGTGAAAGAAGCCAAGAACCTGTTACTGATTATTTCACCTTAAAAAAAAAAAAAGTGACAACTAAAAACTTGTCTCTGCTTATAGGGAGATGTACCGTTCATCTCTTTTGTTACCCAGCTGTTCAATATCCCAGTTTCCCGAAAGTGAAAAAATTTGTATGAGTTTTCTATGATTTAATAAAAGTGTATGGCATACGTCTTGTTTGCGAAGGCCCACACTGTGTAACACCGGTTTTTGTCACGTGGGCTGCTGGTTGTACGAGTGCTTGTGGTCATGTGCACGCGCACACTCACACACATACACACACACACAGAAGGGGTCGTGTGGAACTGAAAACCCAGGGGAGGACGGGAGGCCGAGACTTGGATCAGTTGCCACTGTCTCGGCAAGGCGGGAACTGCTGCGCTCAGTGCATGAGGTCCACAGAAATGAAGTGGTGACTTCCCTGGGAGCGGCCTAAGTACCGATTTGTTGTCCAAATTAAGTGACTTTCCAAAAAGACTGTGCTTTCACAGGTAAGTCTGATGGCCAGTGCTCCAAGTGCAATGCAAGACCGAAGCCTCTTTTTTCACTCTGAAATATACAGGTTTTAAAAAGAAATTTTGATAACATCTTTCACCTCTTTTTACTTCTTCGCCCCTTTTTTTTGTACCCGTCCAATCTATCGATAAAGGCCTGATCCCATCTGCCCACCCAGGTCCCCTCTGAGGTGATTACTTATGGGGCAGTCCCTTCTCAGTATGAGATTCGGAGAGCCTTCCACGGCCTGCAGGGGCCTCAACCATCTTCCTGCCCCCGCTTCTCCTCCACCCTTTCCCTGCTTCTCCTACAACCTTGGTCAGCTTTCTCTCTCGTTGCCCACGGTAGCTCTTCCACCTCTCTGTGCAAGATCCCCCAAGGAGTCAGCTTCACTTCCTGCTCTCAGAGAATTCGGGGGTGGGGAACTCCTTCAGCCTCTCCTGCGTGGCCCACCCCAGCCACACATCTGTCTATATTCACCCATCCCCATGTGGTCACGTTTGCCCAGGTGGACAGTCACTGTGAGAAGGTGACCAGGATCCCCTGCACAGCCCCCACCCATTTTTCTGTCATACTCGGGCCCATTACAATCTCCTTAGTCTCAACACCTCCCAAGGAGGGGCTCGAGTTTCCCTAGCTCTTCCTTTCTGATTCTGTCCCCTGGTGCCCATGGGTGGCTGTTAGTCTGGGTCCTCAAAGAAGCAGATGCCCGTAGGACTGAACAAGCAAATATTTGATGGAGAGAAAATGGGAAGGGAGCTGTGGGAGCCGGTGGGCACCATGTGGACCTGACCCCATGTGAAGGCAGTAAAGAAGGAAGGTTGGGTGAAGTTATCCAATGCCGAGTATTGTCTAAGAAGGTTCCACAAGGCCACTGGGGAGTCCTTGGGCCCAAGTCAGCCCTCAGAGCAGCCCTGCATCTCCGGGAGGGCTTCCCTGGGAACCATCTCTCTGCCCCTCGGTCCTCAGCAGCAAGCAGCCCACGGGAAGTGTGGCCTGTGAGCACATGTGGCCGTGGATCCAGAGCAGAGTCCACGGGTAAACCTTACCTTTCTAAAGCCCCTGTGTCCTCTCCAGGGCAGACTTAAGCCTATTTCTTCACTGGACTCTAAAGTATTCCTATTCTTTTTGAAAGTTAGTGGTCTCGCCTCACCCCTCCAGAGGCCGAAAGGGTCACTGCATCCCTTCTCCCCTCTCCCATTCATTATCAAATGCATCCTTTCTACTGGTTCCACCTCTCAGGCCTGTTGTACTTGTGAATCTTTCTCATCTTAATGATTAAAGAACAACAAAAAATAGCCTTCTGGGCCCTTGATCCCTTGTAAGTGACTCTTCTTTCTCCTCGTACAGCTGAGATGCTTAGAATAGTAGGTTTTGCCTGATGTCCCCTGATCACTACACTCTTGTTTCTTCCTTTGCCCTGATGACGGCCCCACTCTCCCCACGGCACCCCTTGACTGCCAGACGGCCGTATCCAAACGACATGGTGTTCGGTGTGCCTGGTCCCTCGTACTGTCTCTAGATTATCTCATTCGCCCCCACGACCGTGATGGCTGTCTGTGTTCTGGACTTCTGCCACCTCCCTCCCCGCAGGGGCACTCAGTCACCTGCCCCAACACACTACCTACCAGAACGGCGCTCCCGACCCTCCCCCTCTTTCATGCTGTCAGTGTGACAAGGGTCCTCTACCTCCCTTCCTCCTCCTCTGAGATTGTTTCTGCAGCCGCCTCGTCTCGTTGCTGTCTCTCATCCACCCTCCATGTAACAGCCTGAAGGTGTGGGGCTGTAACCCGGATGGGACCACTGGCAGACCTCGCCTCACTGTGCTCCACATTTTCTTAGCAATAAAGTATTTTTAATTAAGGTATGTACATTGTTTTTTAGTCGTAATTATTGCACACTTAATAGACTACAGGATAGTGTAGACACAATTGTTATATGCACTGGAAAGCTGAAAAAATCGTGTGACTGGCTGAACTGTGATGTTTACTGTGGTTGTTTGGAACCAAACCCGCAGTAGCTCCCAGGTGTGCCTGTAGGCAGGTGCTTCCTGCTGTCCTTGGGGTAGAATGCCCACAAACAAGGTGGCCTCTGCCAGGCTGACCCCCTGCGAGTGTCCCACAGTCCCCGGGCTGGTCAGCCCCTGTGGCCCTGCACGTTGCTTTCTCCAGAGCATCTGCCTTTCCGGCCTCTGACCCAGGAACCCTGGGCCCTCCCTTGAGATGCAACTCAGGTGTCACTTCCAGACACTCCTGTAACCGTCCTCTCCTTCCCTCTCAGTGGTGAGTGGAGTGAGCCCGTTCTTGGTACCCATGCGCTAGCAAGGTTTGCTCACAGTTTCATCTGACCCCACCCCCACGCCTCACTGGGCAGTTCCGCTGTCAGCACTCACCCCTCATCTAGGGACTTTCCCTGTGGCCTCAGCTGTCAGTCCACAGACACATATTGAAAACCCACTTACTGTGTACCAAGCACTGCTGAGTAGACCGTGGTGAGTTCAATGCACACGGTCCCTGCTCTGATGGAACTGAGAGACCCTCCAGAGAGACCGATTGGAAACCAAAACATAAAAATAAGTAATGCCTGCTGAAATTTCCAGAAGAGGGGTCTCTAACTTCAACTTGCTAGTGTTTCTCCTGGCTAGGCCCATTGGCCTGAGGGCATGGAGTCATGACCTCTCCCCCTCAAGGTTCCCCAGGCGCTCAGCCTCCCCTCCCAGGCGTGTCGCTACAAGATGGAGCTTAACTGTCAATGGCCAGCACATCCCTAAACCTTCAGCCTTGAGGGGTCACCCTCCTGTTGTGCAACCTCTATCTAGTTCCGACACATTTTCATCTCCCCACAATGAAACCCTGTAGCCATGAAGCGGTCACTCCCCACTCCGCCCTCACACCTGCCCCTCGCGACCACTCATCAACTTCCTGCCTCTGTGGATTTGCTTGTTGTCACATACGTGGAACTGGAAAATGAATGGCCTTTCACATCTGGCTTCTTTTATTAACATACCGTTTTCAAGGTTCATCCACACTGTAACATATATTATTTCTTACGGCTAAATAATAGTCCATTGTGTCCATGTACCACACCCATTTTATGTTGGTTTTCCACTCCTCAGTTGATTTCCACTTTTGACTGTTAATAATAATGCTCCTCTGAACATTTGAGTGCAAGTGTTTGTGTGGACAAACGTTTTCACTTCACTTGGGCACATCCCGAGGAGTGGAAGTGCTGGGTGATCGGGTACCTGTGTTTTGACTTTTTGAGGAAGTGCTGCTAGTCTCTTAATTCTGAGATCCTCGATTCTGACACGTTTGTGGATTCGCATTTCGAATTGTTGGTGAATGGTGCCCTCTGCTGGAATATCTTGGTTACTGCAATTGATGTGCATTTCTCTTATGTCAGACCTAAGAAATGTGTTTGGAAATTCCCCTCACCACCCAAGGCCAGCTGAAAAAAGAACATGTTTCTGGAGTGTTCTTAAGCCCGCTCCCTGGAGGTATGATATCTCATTGCGATTTTTACTTGCCTTTCCCTGATAACTAGCGATATTGAGCACCTTTTGGTATAGCTGTTGGCCATTCGTGTACCTCCTTAGGAAAAGTAGCCCTTGGCAATTTTTGATTTTACATATTATATAACACATTATTTATATAAAACCAAAGGTTTTCATTTTAATGCTAAACTTTATAAAACAGTTTCATGAAAAATGTATTTTCCATTCAAACATAAAATGTCCATTTTTTTCCCCCAAGGGAAAGAATTGGTACATCTAGACAAATGTAGGCATATACACAATAAGGTTAGTTTTCATTGTTTAGTATTGCAAAATGTTCTTCAGCCACCCTGTGCTACTGTTGGCCGGTGCCTTGTTAACTCATGCCAGAGTGATGAATTGGAATACAAAAATTAGCCTTACCTGGGAAAAAATATTTTGTTATGCAGAAATGTGCCGTATTCAAGCCATCAGAGGAAGAACAAGGTAATTGCTCTCTACTCTTCCCTAAGTAGTCTCCCACTCAGACCTCCAGCCTCCCAGCCCCCACTGACCATCTTGCTGGCAACCGGGCCACCCCCAAACCGTCACGGTGTTTTGACACAGTCACCTTTGGTTCTGGGGTCCCGAGCAGCGTTTTCAATCGATATGCGGGGCCCGGGCCAGGATGGCTCTGGCCTGGACTGTGACTGGCTCAGTCAGAAGTGTAGGACAAAACACATTTCAGAGTCACAGAAGTTGGGCAGGTGCTAAATTGAAGCGCAGTGAAGCCATCTTGACGGGGAGATTCTGAGAGCCTCGGACGGGACGTGTTAGAGAAGCTAACAAACGGGGACGCACCTGACAAAAGTGTTTCCAACTCTTATACTTTGTTGTTTTTTTTCTTCTTACCTTATTTCGCAGGCGAACAACGTAATACAACCTTGAACAGAGGGAGTAACAGCACATATATATTCTTGCCTTCTTCATAATCCTAGAAAAAACTTTCAGTGTTTCACCACTAACTATGTTTGTTGATGGATTTTTTTTGTAGATACCGTTTATTCTATTAAGAAAATATCTATCTATTCCTAGTTTACTGTTTTTTTTTAATGTATATGGGATTATATCAGTTTTTCTGCATTTTTTGAAAGGATTATGTGATTTTTTTTCCCCTTTAATATATTAATGTGAATGGCATTGATTTTCCAGTGTTAATCAACATGCACTCTGGATGAGAATCAAATTTCTTGTGCTATGTTATTCTTCTTGTGTACGCCAGGATTTGGTGTACTGACATTTTGGTTGAGGCTTTTAAATCTCTGTTACAGAGAGACTGATCTGTGGTTTCCTTTCTTGTGCTGCGCGGGTCGGGGTTTTGGTGTGAAGATGGTGCTCCTCTTGTCCTGGTCTCTGAAAGAGCGGGCACGAGGTCGGCATGATTTCTCCCTAAAATATTTGATCTGACACGCCGGTGAGGCATCTGGGCATCTTTGGGGGAAGATTTCCATTACAGATGAAGTTTCTTTCTTTACTTGATTTGGGACCAGTCCCATTTCTCCTTGTGTCACTTTTGGGAAGGAGTGTTTTCCTACTGCCTTGTCAGTGTCCTCTAAATTTTCAAATATAACGGCCTAAAGTTGTACCCAGTGCCCTTTTTGTTACGCTCAGTGTCTGTGGAACATGAGATGCCTCTTTCAGATTTCCCCTGGTCCCTCCTCTTACATGTGATCTGTGCTTTTCTAGTTCTTCATATAGTCTGGACAGAGGCTTATCCATTTTGTGAGTCCTTTTAGAAAACTAGGTTTGGCTTTGTCAATCCTCTCTGTGACATATTTCTATAGTTGATTGATTTCTACTCTTTACTGTTTCCTTCCTTCGCCTTTTCCGGATTTACCTGTCTGTTTTTTTTCCAAGTTCCTGAGGTGGGATGCATAGATTTTTGCTTTCCATTCTTTTCCCCTAGTGTGTATACTTGAGACCCATGAAACAGCTTTAGCTTCACCTTGCCAGTTTACATCTGTTGTGTTTCCAATATTATTCCGTTCAAAATATAATCTGACTTCCATTGTGGTTTCTTCCTTGCCTCCTGGGTGATTTAAAATTAGGCCATAAAAGTCTTCCTGAATATTTGGGAATTTCCTCGTTTTCTTCTGTTGTTGATTTCAGAGCCTAATTCCAGTGTGGTCAGAGAATGTACAAGCCTAATTTCAGTCCTTTGGAAGCCATTGGGACTAACTCTACAGCCAGCATGTGGTCAGTTTTGGTAAACCTTGGTCAGATTCCACGTATATTCACAATTAATGTGGTGTATCTACAGAAACTTGGTGCTGTGTTCCAAAGATCTCAGTAAGATTATGTTTATTACCTGTGTTATTCAAATCCTCTATGTCCTTACTGATTTTTTTTTAAGATTTTATTGATTTATTTTTAGAGAGAAGGGAAGGGAGGGAGAAAGAGAGGGAGAAAAATATCAATGTGTGGTTGCTTCTCACGTGGGCCCCCCCTTACTGGGGACCTGGCCCACAACCCAGGCTTGTGACCTGACTGGGAATTGAACCAGCGACCCTTTGGTTCGCAGGCCAGCACTCAATCCACTGAGCTACACCAGCCCGGGCTCCTTGCTGATTTTTTTTGTATACTTTTCCATCACTCCTAAAGAGATCTGGGTTGAAATCTCCTGCTGTAATTGTCTTTCAGTTTTGTCGATTTCTTTGCTTTATACATTTGGGAGGCCATGTTATTAGTGTCTAGAAATTAAGCATTTCATTTCTTTTTGGTGAATGGAGTCTTTTATTTTTATGTCCTGCCTCTTCACAGCAGGCCTTCCCAACTGCAGCACTATTGACATGCTGGAAGGGACCATTCTTTGCTGGGTGTGTGGGGGCGCTGCCCTGTGTGATACTTACCAGTATCCTTGTTCTCTGCCCACTGGAGGCAGTACCATCCCCACCCCCAGCCATGACAATCAAAAAGACCTCCAGATATTGCCAAATGCCCACTGGGGGGCAAAAGCACTCCTGGTTGAGAGCCACTGATCTGTAAGTAATGTTATGTGCCTTAACCTCTATTTGTCTGATTGGGGTTATGCACTATGTTACCAGTTTGTCCTTCCCGTTACTTGTGCATTCTTTTACTATTTCGTTATTTTAGAGACCACATGTATCTTTTATTAAAATGTAATCTCAGTACTTTTGCCACTTTATTATAACCTTAGGACCTTAGACCTTTTTATTCCATGTACCTCCATCTCACTTTTTGTGAATTTTTAGTTCTCCATTATATAACCTAAGTAATTTATCATTACTTAATTTTAAACAGTTAATGTTTCTGCCCTGGCTGGTGTGGCTCAGTGGATTGTGCGTCGTCTCACAGACTGGAAAGTCACAGGTTCGATTCTCGGTTGGGGCGCGCACCTGGTTTGCGGGCTTGGTCCCAGTCCGGGCGCCTCTGAAAGGCAAGGCAACCAATCCATGTTTCTCTCCCTCTCTTCCTCCCTCCCTTTCCCTCTCTCTAAAAATAAATTAAAATCTTGATTTTAAAAAAAAAAGGTGAAAACAGAAGCTGCTGTGCCTCTTAATGCCTGGGCATAGAACTAGCAAAGCACAGTTTCTCCCACCTCCTTCAGGCAGTAGCTCTGTAGAGGGCTGGACTTTGATGCCCCTGCCTCCCAGGACTCCGGCAGTACGACTTTATCCGGCGTGGCTTTGATCCCCTCTCCATCTCCACGGCTCCTAGACCTGGAACAGTGACAGGTGTCTAAAGGTACTCAACAAACTTTTGTTCAAAATGAAGGAAGGAATGCGAACTGTTTGATCCAACGCTCCCTTCAGCAGTGTCTACAGTAACGTTGGAACGGTACTGGCAAAAATGGTAGCCAAATTTGCAAATTCTTCAAGCCTTTAACGTCTTCTACATCTTGGATCACCTTCCCCCAAAGAGCTGGGAACTCATGACAGATCTCCAGTTTGCTCCTCGGCCTGGGATAGGACAGGGCAGGGGCGAGAACGTGAACGATCTCAATGGAATCAGCCTTTGGACTTGGACTCTCAGGGAGGAGAATTCTCAG
Source organism: Macrotus californicus (assembly GCA_007922815.1). Classification (NCBI taxonomy): domain Eukaryota; kingdom Metazoa; phylum Chordata; class Mammalia; order Chiroptera; family Phyllostomidae; genus Macrotus; species Macrotus californicus. The sequence continues at coordinate 24,558 of VMDR010001300.1, read as the reverse complement.
GACCTGAAACAATCCCCCTTCTCCTCCCAAGTAAGATCCCAGGAGGCTCAAGTAATGCCTTCAGAGACCATTAACATGCTTCTGAGGTCGTTGGTGGGGTGCCCTCTGCCTCCCTAGGTGGTGGCCTGGGTGCAGTTCCTGCTGTTCCCCACCCTTGCTCCAGCAACGCTGACCCCACCTTTGGCCCCTGCCCTGTCCCGTTGTGGTGCAGTGCCTTCCGGCAACCTAGAACTGTCCCGATGCTCACACAGAGGTGGGAGTCCTCTCTCTCAACACAAGCAGTTTATTAGAGTTATTTTATTTGACTTTCTAGAGGGTGCCAATAGCTTATAGTCCTTTCTCTTTCAAGGTACGTGAGTCCACGTCCTCTGGGACTGGGACAAAGGATATTGGAGAGATACCTCTCATGGCAAAGGCAGTGCAAATGAGCTCCGATGCAAAGTCCAGGGAGCTCCTCTGACATGCTGTGTGTGTGTGTGTGCGTGTGAGATTAACACCAGATTTCCCTGACTCCCTTTCCACAACTCTCTTCATTGCACCGTGTGAACGACACCAACAAAGATAACAATACCAACTGCCATTTAATGAATGAGTAGTTACTATGTGCCAGGCACTGTTCTAGGTGTCTTTATGTGTCCTACATAATTTGGGGTGGAGGAATAGATGTTGGGCACTCGAAGCATCATGGAATGGGTGAATTGGGTGGGAGGTGGGGAGTGAGAAGCTTTGAAGGGACCGTTAAGAGTTGTACTAAGAAGCTGAGTCATGATGAAATGAAAGGGAAAGGTGAGAACAGAACAGGGTCAACAAAATGTGTGGGTGGAGGTTGAATGGGAAGAAGGTTGGCAAAAAATAGATTAAACAGCCAAGGGGAAGAGAAGTGATAGCCTGTAGGGATTTGAGGATGTGGAAATCAAAAGTGATCAAAGGAAGTTGAAATTATCACCGTTTGTGAATGGTGTCCTTTCCAAGTTTCAGAAGTAAAATTAACATGTTCTCTTTTGACACAGCAAGTAGCCCAGCTGTTGGGAGCTAAAATGAAATATATCACTCTTTTAATGGTCTTAGTGCTATCTCTGAAGGGTTACTTGTTTTTTGTTACATATTTGAGTAGAGCATTCTTGTGGAATAGCCACAGGAACAGTCCTTTGCATAAAAGCAGAGGAACCAGTCTGGAAGCTCTGTCTGCCCTGAAGGCCACAGGGCAGTGCTACACCCCTGGCGAAATTGTTGACAGGGTGGTCTACATCCAGTCTGGCACTGCAGGGACAGATGGTCTCATAGCCACACAGACTAGGAGACAGGAGACGCCTGGTGACTGGTCGGAGGGAGCCCAATAAGGGGATCCTACGTGCGCATGTTCTTAAGTCTGACTTAGCAGGGCAGGAGAGGCAGGTAAATGATGGATGCTGAGCAGTCAGACCAGGCTCAACCGAAAGCCTCACACCACAGCCTAGACTGCGAGAAATCTCCACATTCTCAAAATAACCAAGCTCCATCAATGATCCCCTTTGGCCTCTGTATTCAACCACTCTACTGGCTCCTCCTTTCTCCTCATTACAAGCTCATATTTCTCCAATCTTTAAAAACCACCTAAATAATCAGAACAACTTTTCCTTCGTGGTTTCATGCTGTTCCTTCTCCACTGCTGGGAATGAGTTGTCTGCCCTTCCTGCCTCCACATTTTCACCTCTTGTTCATGTCTCCGGTTCTTCCCAACACCATTTCAGTAAACTGGTTCCAACAAAGTCACCAGTGACTTCTCAACCACCAGCTTCAGTGGGCCCATCTTCTTCCTTATCTTACTTGACCTCTCTGTGGTATCTATCTGCCCACAACCCTCCTTCTGGAAATTCTGTAATCCTTGGTTCCTACAGAAAGAGGACCACACTCTTTCTTTTTCTGCCTGACCCTTAACTCTTTCGGTACGGGTGCCGGATATATCCGGCGCCCATCTGATGACCTGTGTGGACGAGCACTGGATATATCCGGCATCCATCTGTATATAATTTTTATAAATTTTACTTATATAATTGATAGAATTTTATATAACTATCTCTTAATATTAAAGTTACAAACAACACTTGGAAAAAAGCATTGTTTTATTAAGCATAGATCTTATATAAGGTTAGGAAAGTCTTCACA